>PVIA01002996.1:65739-185389 GCA_004024845.1 Tonatia bakeri | reverse complement strand
ACAGTAACATACAAAGGAGTTCCCATCAGACTGTCAGCTGATTTCTCAAAAGAGACCTTACAGGCAAGAAGGGGCTGGCAAGAAGTATTCCAAGTCATGAAAAGCAAGGGCCTACATCCCAGATTGCTCTATCCAGCAAAGCTTTTATTTAGAATGGAAGGGCAGATAAAGTGCTTCTCAGACAAGGCCAAGTTAAAAGAGTTCATCCACACCAAGCCCTTACTATATGAAATGTTAAAGGGACTTACCTAAGAAAAAGAAGATTAAAAATATGAACAGTAAAAAAAAAGTCATCAAATGGAGGGTAAGCAACAGAGAAGTAGGAGGAGGAAGGAAGGGGAAAAGATATAGAGAATAAGTAGCATAGACAGTAGAGAGAAAATAGACAGGGGGAGGGTAAGAATAGTATGGGACATGTAGACACTAGAGAACTTATGACACATGGACATGAACTAAAGGGTGGAATGAGGGTGGGAGGGGATGGGCAGGGTGGTGGGGAGTGAGGGGGGAAAATGGGCCAACTGTAGTAGCATAATCAATAAAATAAAAATTAAAAAATAAAAAGAAATATACTATCTTCTTCCTTCCTACCTTCTTGTTACAGGACAGAAGAAAAACTGGAAATCTGATTCCACATGTTTGGGAGTTGCTTAGGGGAGAAGGCGGAGGGGCAGAGGGCAGCTCTGGGAGCAGGGAGAGGCAGCCCTCAGCGTCGTCCCATGCAGAACGGCCCCAGTCCCACAGAGACCAGGTCGTAGGGGCTTGGGGTGGGGCCTGCTGGCAGTTCTCTTCTGGTGAGGGGCATTTCTGTCAATTTTTATGGAATGCAAAGGGAGTTGTTTTGTTTTATAAAGCTTTAAAAAATGTACATCTTATCCTTGAGCTTCCATACTTTAAAAAAAGGGAGAAAATAACAAAAAAGAAAAATAAACTGGGACACAGTTTAAAATTTTAAAAAGTGGGTGCAATGGTCAGGGAGTGGGAAAAGCGTTTCTAGGTGCTCCCTGATAACGGTATTCCCGCAGACTGTGTGGCAGCAAAGCCTGCTGCTAAATGTGACTCGGATGAGCCTGAGAGAATAGAAACATGTAACGGTGGTAGACTGTGAAAGATGGAATATTTGAGCAGGCTCTACGTTGAGAATTTGTGTCTGTTTTACCTAATATTTTATGGGAATGGATATTATGTCCTACTGGGGAGCACGTGCCCTCCTGTATCGTAAAGTCAAGATGTGTTGATAAAGTCCTGTCAGGAGCTACAGTCAGAAATGTGAGGGTTGATGGAGTTCGGGGAAGTCAACAGGAGAGCTGACCCGGCTGAGCAGGCTTGGTGTGAACCATGACTCTTGCCTGACTGTGTTGGGGGGCAGATGTTGTGCCTCACTGGGGAACATTTCCCTGCCCAGTCTTGTAAAACAGGCATGTAAATCTGCCCTTCGAGCCGCCTGAATCGGACATGCTAAATGGGAACCCGTGCGAGTGCCCCCGCCCATGCAGTGGGGAACAGAAGCTGAGGTGCAGGTAGGGGCAGATCTCTGCATGGTAGTCCATGTGGAGAGTGGACTAGGCATTGTGACAGCGTTCCGTGAGCACCAGCTTGTAACCAGAGAATTTGGACAAGACAATTTCCATTTCTGGGCATTTACTACCTTGCTATCAGACATAAATCAAAGCTGCTCATATGACTGAAGGACATAAAATGACTCTGAAACCTGAAGTGCCCAGTGTCTTGGGTGATGTCAGAGAGATGCTCTAATGGGTATTGAAAGCCCCAAGAGTAAGATAATGAAATGGAAATGATTTATACAAGATCATGCTGCCTCAGGGGTAGCAAGGAGATAGAAGCAGGAAGCCTCTTTTCCCTAGGGCCAACTTCTAAACCGAGGAGTTGCCAGATTCTGTTGTCACTCGGACAGTGCCCTATAAATAGCTCTTGCCTGGTCAACAAAAGAGCTGCTTGGCAGTTCCAAGGTGAATGGACAACATCCTGTTCGGGAGCCTACCACTCTGATCAGAGAAGGTAAAAACTGATCAGCCCAATGAGCGGAACAGCATGCTGTTTTTCCAGGAATGACAGAAGACTTGAGCAGTAGTAAAAGCCCTGTTGTTTGGGTTTTCATTCAATCACAGGCAATGGCCAATGGCCTGGCCATCGGGTCAGGCATGAGGGCAATGGAAACCTGGCCTATAAGAGGAATTCCCATGCAGGTATGGTGTTGTTCTGGAAATCTCTGTGGGAATTTGAGGGGTGAATTAAGGTAGGATATGTTGATGCCCATCTGAAGGTTCACCTTCCAAGTTCAGAAGGTGATTGGAACCACCAAGCAGACCTTTCAGTGTACTCACATGAGGGGGCTACCTCAGCCTGTGATGTGAGTTGACCCTGGGGGCTGCAGCAGTACAGACATGGTTTGAATCCAGAAATAATCCTCTTGCACCTAGCAAGGCACAAAAATGCCAACAGGGACTGTTCTGCCTCTCAGCGAGACTGCACATGGCTCTGGAAAAGATTCCCCCTGGGAAGTGGGTTATGTTGGGCCGGTGCCAGCAGCCACTGGGCACTATCAGCAGGTCCCAATAGGAACAGACGTGTAACTTCACACTGTGTTTTGCATACCCAGTGACAAGTACAAACACTCAAAATACTCTTAAGAATTGGGATGGAAAATACCATATTAGTTTGTACCATCAAGTTACAGTTCTTCAGGCCAAGGCTACACTTCACAGCTGATAATGTCCCACGATGGACAGAGAGATGTCCTCCTTAGTACAAATTTGATAGGAAATTGAAAAGAGCAGTTAAAACACTGGATGTCTAAAACAGCAGGGAGTAAAGACATGAAAGGCTGACTTACACGCCTTCTCGAGTGTGTGCTCACGCTCAGCCTGAGGGGGGCTTAGAGTTCTGGGGAAGGGGTGCGGGGGAGGATGCCATTGTGACTCAAGTTCTTCCCTACATCACCGCAACATGTTTTCTTACCTGACACGGTGGTCCCAGCACCTGTGCTGCAACCGCAGGTGCCCGAAGCAGAGGGGATCTTAAGCAAGAAACTTAACTATATGCGGTTAAGCCTTTGTGTCAGAATTCCTAAGGGATGATGGGACAGGTTGTGTCTTCACCCCATCAGGTAGGGTTGGGACTGACAGCGGATGCTGGTGTGCTGTCTAGTGGTCCTGATAGCCCGTGAGTTCTGCACTTGGGACTTCACCCTGTCTGAGTGAAAGTGGCCAGAGGGGAGGCACTTGGCAAACCTGTGTTGCTGCCTGCGATCTGGACCAGCACGGCGGATGAACCTAGCATCCCTTCCAAGGGTGGAAAAGTCAGGGTAAGAAAAATGACAAATGGAGAGAAGTAGCAGTAATAGTAGAGGGCAAGAGATGAATAACTGGGTTATGCAGCAAGGGAAATCCAGCATTTGTTTATTTTTTATTAATACCTGAAGAGAGACTCAGCAAAAAATGACACTTAGTCTGAGAGGGTGAAGCCTTGTGTTTGCCGAGATCACCCACGCTGTTGGAGCCTGACGGGCTTGCACGGGCCTGAACGACATCGCCCTGGGGACATTTGCGTGTGGTAAGATGATGGACTGGATAGTTACTCATGATTGAATGAGATTCTAGTGATGGGCCAGTATCTTTTTTTTTTTAAGATTTTATTTATTTGTTTGTTTTTAGAAATGGGAAGGGAGGGAGAAAGAGAGAGAGAGAAACATCAATGTGTGGTTGCCTCTCACGTGGCCCCCACTGGGGACCTGGCCTGCAACCCAGGCATGTGCCCTGACTGGGAATCAAACCTGCGACCCTTTGGTTTGCCACCCGTGCTCAATCCACTGAGCTACGCCAGCCAGGGCAGCCAGTATCTTTTGACTTAAATGATTTGCTGTGAGTGATCCTAGTTCAAAGACCAGAGTGTGGACTGCGATATTGTGATTTATTATATTTGGTCTTCATAATTCCTGGTGTCACAGCTCCCTAAATCCTTGGAATTTCCTAAGTGCATCTTATCAGGTTAATGAAGTGACTTTTGGAAACACCTAAGAAGGGAGGCTGGTTGCCGCTGGAGCCACACATCACAGGAGAGGGGCTGGACGTTGAATCAATCACCAATTCCCCATGCCAATCATAACTCCAGTGAAGCCTCCGTAAGAACACAGAAGGGCGGTCCTAGCTGGTGTGGCTCCTTTGGAGCATCATCCTATAAACAAAGGTTGTGGGTTCGATCCCCTGGTTGGGGCACATACTGGAGGAAACCAATCAATGTTTGTTTTCTCTCTTTCAATATAATGAAAAAATGTCCTTGGGTGGGCACTGGAAAAAAACAAAAAACAACAAACCCAGAAGGGCAGCGCCCTGTCCTGTCAGAGAGCCTCCACACTGGCAAAGACGTGGAAACGGGGGGTAGTGAATAGAGGCCCCCCACCTTTCCTGGTGCCTCCCTTATGTATCTCTTCTATCAGGCAGTTCCTGAGTCATATTCTTTCATAATAAACCTGTAATCTAGTAAGATTTTTTTTAAATTATTGATCTTAGAGAGAGACTTCAATTTGTTGTTCCACTTACTTATGCATTCATTGGTTGATTCTTGTATGTGCCCTCACTGGGATTGAAGCTGCAACCTTGGTGTATTGGGATGATGCTCTCATCAACTGAGCTACCCAGTCAGGGAGACATGTTTCTCTGAGTGCTATGAGCCTTTTCAGCAAACGAACCAAACCCAAGGAGTGGGTAATGGTAATCTGATTTATAGCTAGCTGGTCAGAAGCACCTGGGCTTGAGTCTAACCTCTGAAGTGCTGGGGAGTAGGGTCAGTCTTATAAGACTGGGCCCTTAACCTGTGGAATCTGATGCTGTCTTCAGGTAGTGTCAGAATTGAATTCTTGGGTGCCCTGCTGGCATCTGATAATTGCTTACTGATGGGGGACCCCACCTATGTTGTTAAGGGGTCCAGGAACCCCAATTCAAATACTGTATATCACAGTTTTCATTAGTGTTTGTATATTTAATATGTGGCCCAAAACAACTCGCCTTCTTCCACTGTGGCCCAGAGACGCCAAAAGTTGGACAGCCCTGCCTGTAGCTAAAGGGCATCTCTTTGCTCCTGTCCCCCCATCCCTGTGCCCTGGCAGTTAGTTATTCTCCTTGGAGGGGGGAGGGACACCCTCAGGGGAGCATCAAGATGAGTTCTAGCTCAAGGCCTACTCAGCTAGGGTGCTCCAGTAACCCAGGTCCCTGACGCAGCAGCCTGGATGCCCCTGCATCCCTCACCCTACCCTTAGGAGCCCAGCCAGTACCGCAGGAGTGAGCAGGGGCGAGACCACCAATCAGTTTTAGTTGGACCAGCTCCTAACCTATAGCTTCCTGTGCTCAGGCTCCCAGATGGCCTCATTCCACCACATCAAGAACCAGCTGAGCCCGTTCCTGGCCCACCCTACCTGGTGGGCAACTGTGAACACCCTGGCGAGGGGCACGGGAGTGTGGAGCTCTGGGCTGGGGGACTCTGCGAGCGGGCCACTGTCAAATTGCTGCTGCTGCAGCTGCTGCTGCTGTTTCCCACTGGTGCCTGGTATAAGCACCTCGTGAATCCTGGCTACCACACAGTGGGCCACAGGGCTCACCCTACATGTGGTACAGTGCAACACTTCCAGGCCTCCTGCTTGGACACCCTAGGCCTGTGTGTGCACATCTAGGGGCCATCTGCCAGAGACACCTTGTACCCCAGGCTGCTGCCAGACAAGCTCTTCTGCCTCCCTCAGGGGTTCAGGAATCATGGGAGACATGATGTGCACCTCCTCCTCAATCCAGGGCCATGCTGAGGCTCAGCCCCTGCCCTTGGCGCCCCCAAGCGTGGCTCAGAAATAGTAGCTTTGGCCTCTTGGGCATGCAGCTTGGCCCAGACTGTGCCTTTTGGCCTGTAAAACCCGCCTGATTCCTGTGCCTCACGTGTGACCCTTTTCCTCTACGATATGTACTTTAACATCAAGTTTTGTGGTGCAAACAGCTGTACCCCCATCCCACAAATATCAGGAGCCATCTAGCTGTCCAACACCCTTCCTCTGGTACCTTCATCTGGATGTCCAAGAGGGGCAGAAGGGGAGAAGGGCAGAGGCAGAACCACTGCCTGGACCTGAGCTCCCTTCTCCTTTCTCTGCCAATGCTGCCCCCTCCTGCTTAGGGGGTGGGGGGCATCAGACCAGGTCCTGGGTCCCCCAGGAAGGGAGGATTCTCCCCCAGAGGAGGGGTAAGTCAGAGCTTGGGTCCTGCTGTCATCCCCCAAGGTGCAGAGGAAAGCAGGAGCTCATACCTCACCAACCGAGCCAGAGTCTCCACCTCAGCTTCCCAGGAGCTCCATAGGGTGCTCCCTCACTATGCCTCCTGGCCAGGTTGGGGACATTATCTGCCCCAATGGGGTGGGACCTCAAGACCTGGCAGCCCACCCAACATTTCCTTCATCTCCCAGGTATCTCCTAGGAACCCCTCTCTCCCCTCAGATTATGGAAAGGAAGTGGGAATCCCGGCCCCTTCTTCACAGCCATGCTCTCCCTCTAGGTAGGTAGAGCCCCTCCAGCTGAGTCTCCTTGCCTCCTCAGGGACCCTCCACCTCTTATCCCCCTCTGCTATTCCAGCTATTGGCTCCAGCCCCCCGCCACCATGTAATATGCTGTACCCTCCCTTGAGATGGATACCGGGCCAGCGGTATCCATCGCAGCTGCAGATGCTCATCGAAACACAAGAAAAAACATACACATGGACAACCGAGTCCTGTGGGGAAATAGGTACGAAATGGCCACTCTCTCTAGTGGAGAGCGCCTTGGCCACCCTCCCCAGGGGAGATCGCCAGATGTGGGGGGTCCCCACCCGCAGGGCCCCCCGGCCGCCACAGATGAGAATAAGTCTACCAAGGCATAATCTGCTTGGGGAGGAAAGGTGGCCTATCTCTCAAAGAAGAAGGGCCCAGAGCCTGGGCCTCAGTGGGCTTTTATTGGGTTCGTTTACACAAGAATTCAGGTAAAGCTCATTAGTCATTGCCAGGAAGTAAGGATCAAACAACAGATAACAAAGAACTCTGAGGGCCTATTTTGAGTCAGGGTCAGATAGCTAAAGAGCTGTAAAACTTTGAGGAACAAATTTATTTCTTGTTTGGACCCTTATCATTTAGTTGAGGGCATTCTAAACAAAGCAGGTTTCACAGGATTTTACATATTCTTTCTTAGGCCTGATCTGCCTGGGGAACCTGCCCTTTCCAGCACATGGCTGCACCACCCTCTGTCATTGTTTCAGGCATAGGTGGAGCAAGGGAAGTAAGGCAGCCAAGAGATTAGGATATTTTCTTGCAGACAATGAGGACTCAGGCTTTGTCAAAGCCAAGGGGTGAGGGTCCATCATCCCCTTTTGCTATAGCCCCCAAAGTCCTTCCTTGGGGGCCTCCCATGTGATCGTGCCTGTCTTAGGTTGTTCCCCACTTGGGGAATCTTACCCATCATTGGATAACCGACCAAGCATTGGGGGCCAGTTATGGATGAAGTAAAAGGAGCAGAAGCAGCACTCCTGCCAGGGAGATAAGCTTTTGTCTCCTTGCTGGTTTGGGTCCAAGGTCATTCCCTCAGCCTTAGCCTTGGCAGGGGGTTACAGCTTCTGATACCAGGCAGGGCGGTTCCCAACACTCCCTCCACCTGGGCCCCCTTCCAGCTCCTTTCTTACAAGTATCTGGGCCCCTCTGCTCTCCTGCTTCCTCTCCAACTCTTCAGTGTGGATTCAGGCTCCCACAACTGTCCTGGACCCTCAGAGCACCTGGGCACTGTGATCTGAGGCTGTCTGCCCCTAGAGTCCTTCCTCGGCCATGTGCCCAGGTCTCCCCTCAGGACACCCAGCAAGGACTGGAGGAGGGGTGGCCCCATGTCTGTCTTATTTGGGGATGTCCACGTGGAACCAGCCTCTACACTGCCCCCATGGCCTCTGGAAGCCCTCATGTCTCCTCTCTGGCAATTCCTTCTCATCTCCTGGATGCATCCTATGCACCTGGTCCCTTCACATGGGTGCTCATTTTTATTCCATTCTCCCAGTTCTTACCCTAAATTTATTTACCCTGATTCCACCCAGGCTGGTGATTTTTTTTTTTTTTTTTGCCCCAGGATCTACACTGGCAGAAGGGGTGTACCCAGACCCCTTAGGTCCTATTTCTACCCCACTGAGCCCATCCTGCCCTCGCTCTTCCTCAAACCTGACCTTTCAAACCATAGGTTTTCTGACCTTGTCACACCCAGTACACACTAAAATGGCTCCCTGTCTCTCACTCTCATGGCTTCTGTCCCTCCCCACAGCCTGCACACACTCTGAGCAGGTTCCAGCACTATGGTCCACCCCGAGACTCCTGGGCTCCAGCTGGGATTAAATGTCCTTACTTGGGACTGCCCCAAACCCTGGGCTTGCCAAGGTACAGAAATCCCTGTTTCCATGGGTCTCAGAGACGTTTCCCCAGTCCTCGCCAGCGTTTGGCACCAAGTGGTCAGCAAATACTTGGTCACAAATGTTGGAACTCTTGGTGAAAGGCCAGATTTCATGTTGCCTGAGGTACCCCAGTCCAGGAGGTTGGTGTTAGGTCCAAGGCGAGGAAGCACAGCTGATTAGGGGCTCGGCTTCTTCGCCTACCACCGTCGGAGCACCCCTACATCCTGTATTGCAAGCAGCCCTAGGGCGCCGACCTCACTCCAGTCCCCACTCTGTAGGGCTGGACCTAGTTGGAGCCGGAGGGGTGGGGCCTGGGGCAGCCATTCGGGCAATGCAATCCCACCTAGAGCCAGCAGGTGGCAGTGCGGGGCTGCGCCTCCGGACTACAGCCCCGCTCCACGCCTCCGGCAAAGAGTGGGACTGGGGTGTGCCGCAGGCGGGGCCAGAGTGAGGTGGGCGGGGGCACGGCCGCTCAGACCCCCTCCGGGGGTTTCCCGCACCTTCTCCCTCTTTGGTACTCGAGGTTCTCCTGTCCTCTTTCTCTCTTCTGGGTCTCGTTCTGACCTCGTTCCCAGCCACCGCGGTCCCGCTTGCTCCAACTTCGGGCTCAGAAGAGAGGCTTGGTGTAGTCTGAGGGAGGAGCCATAAGCCTGAGGTCCTGGTTATCCCGTGGGGCCATTAAAGCCCATTAGGGAGGGAGGCAGCGCCGGCGGAGGAGGCTCTAGGCCATTACCCGGACGTCGGACAAATGGCTGGGTACGAACACATCCTCTGAGACCAGGCCTCGGTCCACTGCTACACCCTAAGTCTCCGCCCAGGCCCAGGCTCCGCCCATTGCTGGTTTATAGCTGCTTGGAGCTGGGCTCAGAGCTCAGGAAAGCCCCCTCCTTACCCAAGGTGGGCCCTCTGACTCCCCAGGGGAGGGGAGCCCCGAAAGGTCTGCTTAGCCTAGCAAGGTGACAGGAGTGGGTGAAGGCGTGGGGGTGGGGATCACCTAGACCACCGCTGACCTGACTTCCTTCCCGCCTGTTGCCCGCCTCCCCACCCACCTCCCCTACCCCTTCTCCAGCGACCACAGACAACTCACAGCCCCTGGACCCCTTTCAAAAGTCCGTAACTCTGGCCCTCTGCTTTTGTCTCTTTTTGTGAGTCTCTCACCTCCATCACAGCGCTGGAGGCCGGAGGAGGCGAGGGGGAGTTTGCTTTGGAGAGCTGCTGGTCGCTCTTCCTCATCGCTGTTACTTCAGGGGCTACACACTGACCCTGCTCCCTCTCACTCATGTCTGTTCCCCCTTTGGAATTTTTACCTGTAGTTCTTCCCGGGCCTTTGTTGTTGTTATCCACTTCCTTTGTTGCCCACCCCCTTTTGTTTTTCTATTACCTTCCCTGGTATTTCCCGGGCCTTGGGGCCTCCTTTGTTATTCTGAGATGCAGTGTTTGTGCCTGGCCCCTGGCTGTGGCCACGTGCCCTTTTAGCCCTCCTTCCAGCTGTGTTGCTCCCATCGGTCTTCACTCACAGGCTGAGTCCTTTGCTATGTAACATAAAAGGGCCTAAGGCAGATCCGAAGGAGTGAGGAGGTCTGCAAGCATTCTGACCCAGGGAACCCGGGAGCCTAACTTGTCTGGCAGTCTCCCACTCAGCCCCTTCCCTTAACTCTGGGTGATCCCAAAGCTATAGACAGGCCTTGGTTGGTCCTCGTTGTTCTGGGGTAACCCTTTGGGGTGGTATATGGTGAACCTCACTGTCCACACCCATCCTTACTGCCCAGTTGAGTCTAGGGAAGCCAGTCACAGGGCAGACAGGCAGCCTCTGGACCGGCAAACGGACAGATGAAGGTGGGCAGCCAGCTGAGAGCCTACGGCAGCATCAGTCAGGAACTCAGAGGTATGGGTGGGGACTAACCATACAGCTTTGGCCTAAGTGGCTTTTAGGGGCAGCAGCTGGGGTATGGACGCCCAAGGGGCTTCCGCCTTGGGCGGGCCCTGAGCTTGGGCGAGGGCTGGGAGCCCAGGCTGAGTGCACTGGAGAGGCATGTAGCAGCAAGGACTGGGCCTGAGCAGAGCTTGCTCCTACCCTCATGGGGAACTGTTTTGGCTGGCTGTGCCTGACTCGTAGGGACCAGGTATGTGCTGGGGATGGGTACGTTGAGGGGGAGCTTGCATCCCCTCAGGGAGTTTTTTCTGTCTGTGACTGTGAAGAGCGTGGACTTGGAATCTCACAGTCCTGGGCCCAAGAGGAGCTGGGGAACCTGGCCTGGGTCTTTTCCTTCTCCACGCTAAGTCCCCTGGTCTGTAAAATGGCCTGAGCCTCTGGGGTTATTACAAGTACACTTGATCTTAGCCAAAAGGCCGAGAAGCGATGGGGGTTATTACAAGTAAAATGCACTGAGGCACGACAAAGCATAAAGTATTCTCCATTGTGATTATTATTGTCTGGTTGGGGGAAGGGTTAGCTCTTGCTTCCAGGAAGGGAGAGGAGAGCTGGGGGCAGAGGAGGGGAGATACCTTGGTTCCTGCTCATGGAAACAGCTCCAAAGTGCTGACCACAGGCCAGCACTCAGAGGCCAAAGCCTGCAGCACATTTCATCCCCGGTCAGGATTGGGAGGGAGGACCAAGACGCTGTCATCCCAGCCAGACAAGCACATTTCCTTACTTCACTCTCCCACCTCTTCAGTCACCAACAATGAGGAGGGTCATGAGTGAGGGGCCCTGGCATGGGGAGGGGCTGATGGGGGGACTGTTTAATGGACACACACACCACAGATCAGGGCGAACACTCCTGGGGAGGGCTGGGGAGTCCCTCAGTCACTGACCTCCAGTATATCGGGAGGGGCTGCTGTCACCTCACTTTCAAACCCCTCTCTCTGCCCCCTGGACAATTCTGGAACTCTGAGCTGGGCCAGGGCAGCTGTTTGTGCAGGAAGGATCCAGATACATGGACAGCAGTGCTGGTGGTGCTTCCCAAGAAGGGTGGGCAGAACTGTAGCTCTTGTTACCCTCTGTCTCCTGTGTGGGACTCCTTCAGCCCTAGGACCCTTCCTCTGTCCCTCTCCCACCTCAAGAGCCTGTCGTGGTGCAGTGTCCTGCATGCCGTAGGTGTTCAATAAATGTGCCTGGAATAAGAGGCAGAGGTGTTGACGGGAGCGAGGCTGCCCAGAGTGGGGGGCAAACAGAGGGAGACCCAGTGATTCGGAACCCTCCATCCTCAGAAGCCTTCCCCTGGGCTTCCCAGAACTGGCGGGGTGCCGAGGCAGGGGCGAGGCCAGGATGGCTTGGACACAGGGCGGGGGCGGAGGGGGCGGGGAAGGGGCGGTGCGGGGGCGGTGTCACCACCGGAGCTCCAGCTCAAGCCCGAGGCGACGACGGGAGCCGGGTTGGAGCCGCGGGAGCAGAGCCGCGGGAATCGCCCCTGGGTCTCCAGCGTCACCCCGTGCCCCTGCTTGCTGGCGGTGGCTGTGAGTGCCGTGGCCAGCCCGTGGCCGGCTGGTGGGTAGCCGGCGCCATGGCCACTCCAGAGCCGCTGCGGCCGCGCCTGTGCTGCCTGGTGCGTGGCGAGCACGGCTACGGCTTCCACCTGCACGGCGAGAAGGGTCGTCGCGGGCAGTTCATTCGCCGCGTGGAGCCAGGCTCCCCGGCCGAGGCGGCTGAGCTGCGCGCCGGGGACCGCCTGGTCGAGGTCAACGGCGTCAACGTGGAGGGCGAAACGCATCACCAGGTGGGTGCCTGCGCCCAGGCCTCAGCACTGTGCTCCGGGCCAGAAGGGGGTCGCACCAGGGCCCGCGTGCCCCCTGCTCTGGGAGGTGAGGGACGTAGCCACGGAGGCAACGTCCGCAGACCTCCATCCTAGCACCCTCCCACCAAGCTCAGTCCTGCACGGAGGAGGGAAATCCTGGCAGGGAGGAGCCCGCACTGCGGCTCCTCAGCTCATCTCTCGATCATCAGGCTTGCTCTGGCCTCAGTGTGCCAAGTATAGAGGTGCGGGGCACCCTGGGGAGGTTTCCGTGCGAGGGGGTGTCCTGGGTGCTTTCCGTGTGTACACGCGCACGTGTACACAACCTTGTATGTATGTGAGTGTGCAGGTCCCTCTGGGTGTCACCCATGTGCGCATTATGTGTCACAGTAAGGGCGCCCTTGTGTGTGCCTGCTTGGGTGAATGTGTGTGGGCTGGACGGTGCATGTGAATGTACTGGTCTGCACCCCAGGGGTGTGTGTGTGTGTGTGTGTGTGTGTGTGTGTACAGATCTGTACTCCTGGATGTATGTGAGCTGCACTGTGTGTGTGTGTGCCCAGGCCTGTGTATTGACCAGCCTGCTTGTGTGTAGTCGTCAGTATGTGTCGGCAGCCGGTGTTCTCGTGGGCGTCCTGGCGATGGTGTTTGGGTCCCAGTGGGAATCACTGCTGGTTGCCGTACGCCCCTCCCCTCGGAGGCTGCCTTGCCTTGACGGGGTCACCAGCCCAAGTTCCTGCCTCCTGCAGCTGGAGATAAAGGCAAGAGGGAGGGCAGTGTACCTTGTCTCCACAGGTTCCGACCCCTGGGGGTGTCCATCTCCCACTGGCTGGTGACTCACCTGGCTTGGGTACGGCCACTCCTGCTCAGGTTCCTCTGTCTCCACAGCACCTGCGCGTCCATGACCTGTTTGGGTGTCCAGCCCTGGGGCCTAGAGATTAATATATTGGTCCTTGGCTGGCCCGGGAGCAGAACTTCTGGGCCTTGTCCATCCATCTGTCTGGTCTCCTGCCTTCCACCCAGAATGTCAACCTGATAAGACTGTTTACTGAAGGAAGGTGGGCGTCAGGGCCAGAGGGCTTGGCTTGACAGGGCACAGGGAGGGGCCAGCAGGCCTGGCACCTAGCCACTGTTTAACAGTCGCTGCCACTCTCGCCCCTGTTTGTCCCAGTCCTCTGGGTGGTGGTCTAAGAACTTCACATACACGGGACCCCATGGGACCCTCTCACTGCCCCGGAAGGGAGAATGTGCAATTGCAGCTCCCATCTCACAGATGAGAAAACCGATGTTGGAGATGTCGAGTGACTCCTTTGGGTACCGCAGTCGGGAAGCAGTCAGGTGCGGGGGTCCTGCCGCACAGGGAGAAAGGAGGGGCAGAGGAGCACCGGGGAAAACGTGGGGCTGGCTCAGACCCTCCTCTCCGTTGACAGTTTTTGCCAAGCAGCTGATGGGGGCCTCTCATCTGCCTTTCTCCGGGCTTGGGGGTGGAGATGAGGACATCACCCTTCCCACCCCAGTGCCAAGTGGGCAGTTGCTCCTCCTTCCTGCAAGGCACACCCTGGCATGCATGCCCATGGCCACCTGTATGCTCCAGACACTCCATAGGCACCTGCATAGGCGTGCAGATGGCCACATGCCACACTTGCCCCACAGGCGATCCTGCCCCTCCCCGCCTCCACCTGCTGGGTTCGAATCCTGCTTCATGTGTGGTTCCTGAGTAGGTGCCTTGCCAAGAACCCAGGGCTTTCTCCTTCTGCAGGTCCATCAGGAAAGGGCCTGTGATCAGGGGGTGGGGGGACAGGAATGGATGGCCTAGATGCAGGGGTTTAGACTTCCATGCTCTACCACTGAGAAGGACAGAAAGGGGCACAGACACACGCAGACAGCCGGGAGACGCTCTCTCAAACCCAGACTGAGAGACAGGCCCTGGGAGAGACAGATGCGCACCTGCACAGCTGCCTTGTCCAGCTTCCCGTCTCCTATTGGAGAGGAGCCTGGGCTGAGTCAAGGCCTTGGGACCACACTGCACCTCTTGCAGCCTGGGCCCCAGTATCAGGAGCCCCAGCAGAGGAGGGAGGGACTGCTGGAGCCTGGGGGTAAGGGGTGGAGCTGCCAGGCCTCTTGGTCCAGCCACCCACCCCTAGTGCGCCAGCCTTGAGCGGCGCCACTGTCCACGTGCTGCCCAGAGAGCTGGCTGCTGACCCACTCCCACCTGCCTGTCCCAGGTGGTGCAGAGGATCAAGGCTGTGGAAGGGCAGACCCGGCTGCTGGTGGTAGACAAGGAGACGGACGAGGAGCTGCGCCGGCGGCAGCTGACCTGCACCGAGGAGATGGCCCAGCAAGGTCTTCCACCCGCCCATGACCTCTGGGAGCCAAAGCCCTGGATGCGTGCAGGCAGCCTTGGCTCCAAGGATGGCCAGAAGGTATGGCAGAATCTGCCCACAGGGACGACCCTGGCTTTTTCTAGAACCATCTTGGCTTCTTGATAGCAGTCGAAAGTCACTCTCTCAGACTCTTCCGCCTCTCAGGGCCTTTCTTTGCCCCTGGTGGCTACCC
Organism: Tonatia bakeri; assembly: GCA_004024845.1. Classification (NCBI taxonomy): domain Eukaryota; kingdom Metazoa; phylum Chordata; class Mammalia; order Chiroptera; family Phyllostomidae; genus Tonatia; species Tonatia bakeri. The sequence continues at coordinate 170,661 of PVIA01002996.1, read as the reverse complement.
TCTTTCTGCTCTCAGTCTGTTTTAAGCTGGTTAGGATCAGGGCAGCCTGGTCCTCAGCCCCTGGCCCTCTTCCAGAATGCTCGGAGCCACCTGATCTAGCGAGGGGCCACTCTGATGAGACCCCTCCCCGGTCTAGGAGCTGAGGAACCCAGCCCAGGGAGGGGCTGCTGGGATGTCCAGCTCTTTGCCTGTATCTGGTGTCTGTCTGTCTGTGGCTCTGTCCTTGTGTCTGTCTGCTTGTTCTTTGAAGGCCTTGGGGAATGGGGCTGGTCCTGTTCTGTGGGCAGTATATGGCTGGGAGCGGCCGAGGAGACTTTCTAAGCAAAGTCCTCATCTGATGGTCTGTGGGGTTGGGGTGCCTCCCCCATCTCTGCCCCAAGGCTGGAGAGCTGGAAGAGAATTCATGGGGCAGGGGGCTGTTCCAGGGCAGCGGTCGCCAAGCTTTCTGGCGCCAGAGACAGGTTTCATGGAAGGCAGTTTCCCCGGGGGGTGGGGGACAGGAAGCAGAGCTCAGATGGTAATGGAGGTGAAGCTTTGGTCGCTCGCCTGCCGCTCACCGTGTGCTGCGGTGAGCAAAGAGGGTGTGCTGTTGGGCCGGTTCCTAACAAGCCGCAGGCCAGTACTGGTCTGCTGCCCAGGGTTGGGGACCCTGGCCTAGGCAGTGTCCCTTGGGGGAGGTGACCCCAGCTGGGAAGCACCTGGAGGCCAGGAGGAAGAGCCGGGGGCTGCTCGTTCCTCCCTCCTGAAGGTCCCATGGTATTGTCTCTCATGCCCTTTCTCCCTTTTTTATGTTGAAAATAATTTATTTATTTATTTTTAGAGAGAGGGAAAGGAGGGGAGAAAGAGAGGGAGAGCAGTGTCAATGTGTGAGAGAAACAACAATTGGTTGCCTCTCACACAAACCCACAACCCAGACACATGCCCTAACCGGGGATCAAACCTGCGACCCTTCGCTTTGCGGGATGATTCCTAACCAATGCCTGAGCCTCACTGGTCTGGGCTCCCTTTTTTATTAAAAAAAATAAAATAAATCCCTTTAGGGGATTCAAGCCCAGGGGTTCCCCAGAGGTGTGAGATCTGGAGTTTCTGGGTATGCAGGGAATCTCAATGTTTTCTAGTCCAGTCTCAGGCCGGACTAGGGGATGTTAGGTTCAGATCTGTGATATCGGGGTTCCTGGGACGGTGCGCTGGCTGGGCTCTTGCCCGGCCTGAGGGTAGGAGCCTCCCTCCTTCCTGGGCGTCCTGCACCCCTGCCAGGATGTGCCATCCCCCCAGGCGTTTGTCCATTGATTTGGACACAAATGCCAGTGTTCACCTTCCTGTGGAAAACTTCACCCTCAGGCCTTATCTTCAGGATGGGGTGACCCACCTTGTCCTTTGGTGGAGCCTCCCCCTCTGCTATTTCAGGCTCTGGGGCTGCAGGAAGCCCTGGGAGGGGGCTTCCTGTGGGTGTATTTTTAGAGAAGCAGAGCGAGGCCTGAATGACAGGTTTCTCTAGGGTGGGGGTTGGCCTGGGGCCTGGGACCCCAGAAGGTCAGGGGAGGCCCAGAAGACAGAGACCCCCAGTTTTGTTTGTCTGAGTTCAGAGCCTCAGAAGGAGGCGCTGGGCCTGGGTGGGGTACGGTGCTCGCATGGGTGTGATCTGAGTGGACAGGAGAGACCAGGCAGGATGTGTGTGCTTTGCTTTTGTGCAGGGCGGAGGGCCTCTTATGCCTTCTCAGACTCAGTTCCTCCTGTTCTGGGGCTGAGGGGGAGGGGGGCAGGGGGGAGGCCAGGGGAGGACACTGGTGTGGCCAGCCCCTCCCTCAAAGGACTATCAGGGCCTTGTAGGTGGTGACTCAGCCCCTGGCCAGACAGGGGCTGGTAGTGGGGGTAGGGGGCAAGCCCCAAATAGAGCCAGGGCAGCTAGCAACTAGCTGTGCCTGATGGGGGCACTAAGAGGCCCTGGGCCCTTTCTTTCCTCATGAGAAGCCTGTGCCCCCAGCCTCTGGTTGTGGGGGTCCTCGTGGGGTGAGAGTGAGTGAGTAATGAGAGTCTTGCAGGGGTGGCTACTTGGCACAGGACCCTGTTCTACAAGCGGGCTTCTAGGGCTCCCTGCTCCTGCCACTGCCCTGGGTTCTTCCGCAGACCTGTCTTCCGTCCTGGGGCCTGGGTCCCCTCGCTTCCATGTCTCCCCAGCCCTGGGTCCTGGGAGCAGGGCAGGGCCTTGCAGCAATTTCCTTCCCTTCTTGGGACGGAAACCTAGTCAGTGGGAAGGGGGGTGGTGCGCCAGGCTGGAGCCTCAGTGAGGGGGGCTGTGCTCAGCCACCACCCTGTTCCCCTGAGTGACTCAGCCCCATGACCCCACCTGTCCCTGGGGAGCCTGCGTCTCAGCGGGAGGTGGATAAATGAGGTGGCAGCCTGGGCCAGCCAGAGAGCTCAGGCCACTCCAGGTGGATGCTCACTGCCCGCCACTTCTGTCCTGCCTCCATGGCCCACTCCTGGAGTTCCACACCACCTGCCCCAGCCCCAGGAGCCCCTCCACGGAGCCCATCCCTAGGACTTGTACAGGTTAGGTGGGGTGGGGGCAGGGTGGGCAGTGAGGATCCTAACAGCTAGTTTAGCCCATGTACCCCAGGGTTAGGAGAGGGGACCCTGGTGTGAGCAGGCTGGACCCTGAACGACAACGGGGCCTTTCTCTGCCAAGGCTGGTGAGTCACCATCTGGGGGGGGGGTACCCTATGCCAGCCTCTTTGTCCGGTTAAAGGCACGACTGGGAGGACAGGGCTTGTCCAGCTCTGGGGCGGCCCTGCTGGGAGCCGTGGGAGCCTGAGGGCCTGGCTGGGAGGTGGCAGGAAGTGTGCTGAGCCAGGGCAGGGAGTGAGGAATGTGAGCAATGCGCCGGCGCCCCCTCCAAGCCCACTGTGGCCCGCCCTCCTGCAGGGCCTCCCTGCTGGGTCGCTGCATTGCAGCCCCTGGGCTTGAGGGTCTAGCGCTAGGTTTGGTGCTCGTGGAAACTGGGCTCTTGTGAGGAGGAGGATTTAGGCTAGACAGAGAAACCTCATGGCTTGTGTGATGAGAGGCAGCTGTGCTGGGTTGAGGCCAGTGTGGCCCCGAACCCGGATGTGACTTCAGCCTGGTCTCGTGGCCCGGGATGCCCCCTAAGTCGATCCCCCCCGCCAGTACTTTTCCCGTTTGGGACCTTGACAGCCCCTGCCCCGAAGGTTACTGTGGAGGGCGTGGGAAGAAGCCACAACCCATACCACCAGGCTGTCCCGTCACAGGTGTGGGTTGCCTTGTGTGCCCTGTAGCGTGTTTGTGAGCCTGTGTTTGGGTCTCTGACCATGGGTTGTGCCTCTGCTACCTGGGCCCATGTCCATATTCCAGGTGTGATCATGTCACGCTTCCCAGTTCCATGCGTGGCCCTGGCCCCAGATTGGCTCTGTCCCAGTCAGCCTTGGGGGCCCTCCTCAGAGCTGCACACCTGTACCTCCAGGTTTGTTTGGGAGAGCAAGTGAGCCTGTATAGTGGGGCTGTGGAGAATCTGGGGGCTCACACCTCCCCAGTTCAGACCGTGTTGCTCAGCCCTGTCCCCAGGGAACTGAAGGGCAGCAGCTCTGTCCCTGGAGTTCTTGGGGTTATGGGGCCAGATGGTAGCCTGCGACGGGGTCCCCAGGGAGTTCTGAGCAGGCTTTGGGGGTTAGAGAAGAGGGGCACGGGCTGGACAGGAGGAAGGTTTTCCCAACAGGTAGGAAGGCCCCGTCCCTGGAGCAAGGAACCCACTCTGTGAGGAAAGACACTCTTGCTCCCACAGCTGGGTGGCCACCAACTGGCAGGCGGAATATTTACAGTCAGATTTGGGGTTTGGAACCAGGTTTCAGGCCTGCAGGCTGGAGTGGTCCACGGGGGCCCTGGGCTGCAGTGGGGGCGGGGCCCAGGGCCTGGAGATCTTCCCTGAGGGCCTAGGGGCTTCCCTTCAGTGCCGCCCCAGCCTGGCCTAAGGTCCCTCTACCACCCGTAAGGGAGGGGCCTGGTGAGCATTCCCACCCCAACACTCACCCGCAAACGCACCTGAGCCCCGAGCGTCCCGGGAAACCTGAGCTGCTGCCTGCCTGCTCACTTCGGCCACCGCCATGTTTAATTGAGCACCAGTAGCCGCTGGCCACTCAGTACCGTGGTCACTGACTGCCCCAGGCCCCTGCTGGGTGGGGGTCCTGGGGCCCAGCCCCTGCCGGCACAGCTCCCCGGCCCAGAGCCCTACTGCAGGATGCCAGAGGTAAAGCATAGCAGGGCCCTGGGATGTCGACAGGGGACCCACTGGGCACCGAGGCCTCTGTGTCTCAGAAGGGAGAGAAGGAGGGCAGGCCCCACCCTTGGCCCTCTCACTGGGCTCCTGCCGCAGCCCCGGCCCGGCATCCCTCTGTCTCTGGTGAGGGTTGGGGTGGAGATGGGGGTGGCTCCAGCTCGCTCTGGAATGTGAAAGCAAACAGGAGCACTGCTGCCAGCCCTATGGGAGAGAAAACAAAACTGCCCAAGCACGGGACTCTGCGAGCCCCACGCTCATGCAGGGAGGGAGGGAGGGGGCTGCTTGCAGGCAGGGCGCACAAGGACAGCCATCCTCCACCTCTAGATGAGTGGCGGCTGGTCTCGCCTGGCCTCTCTGAGGACCCTGGGCCTGTGCTCAGCACTGTTGATCCTTGAGCCTGTTGACTCTCCCAACATCCCTAAGGCCCTGGCCCATCAGAAGCCATTGTGGGGATTGGAAGCTGAGGCTTTGCCCGAGATGTCAGGGCTGGAACTCAGTCACAGGCAGCCGAATGGGGCCCCCGGGCATGGGTGCATGGTGTTTGTCTCTGCCACTGGGCAGGGGCTGGTGCCCAGTGAGGGGCTGTGCTCCGTGGTGGCTGCTGCCCACAACCGCTGCTGTGCTGCACGGGGGTGGGGGGTGCAGAGGCCTTGGGGTGGCGTCAGTGGTCTCTGGAGGTGAGAGATCAGAGCTGGAGCCTGACCCGGGGTCCCGTGTTCTGCAGGATGTCAATGGGCCTGGAAAGGAGCTTCGCCCCAGGCTCTGCCACCTGGTAAAGGGTCCCCAGGGCTACGGGTTCAACTTGCACAGTGACAAGTCCCGACCAGGACAGTACATTCGCTCGGTGGACCCGGGCTCGCCCGCCGCCCACTCTGGCCTCCGTGCCCAGGATCGACTCATCGAGGTACCCCTCACCGAGGCTTCGGGACGTCAGGTGCCCTTTGTGCATTGCCCCTGCATGCGTGTCTGTGCTTGTGCCCCCGTCTGCATGCCTGTGCCTGTATCCCCTGTTCGTGTCTGGGCCCCAGGTCCTCCCTGGGAGGAGGGGAGTTTCTGGGAACTTGAGCTGGCATTCCTCTTGCCGCCGCGGCTGGTGACAACATTGATGAATATTTGATGCCACACCTGGCCAGGCAGCTTGGGGGGCTGGCGGGGGCCTGCCCTCAGGCAGTGCTGTCCCCATGCTGCTGGTGGCAGGTGAATGGGCAGAATGTGGAGGGGCTGCGCCACGCAGAGGTGGTCGCCAGCATCAAGGCACGGGAGGATGAGGCCCGGCTACTGGTAGTGGACCCTGAAACAGACGAACACTTCAAGAGGCTGCGGGTCACACCCACCGAGGAGCATGTGGAAGGTGGGCTGCTGCCCTGGGGGCCTGGGGTGGGGTGGAGTGAGAGGGGCTGGGCAGCCACTGACACACTGTCTCCACAGGTCCACTGCCGTCACCAGTCACCAATGGGACCAGCCCTGCCCAGGTGAGAGGGTTGGTCCAGGAGGCCACAGGGGCACCTCTGGGTTCCCCAGGCCTGACAGAGCCCCTCACCTCTCTGTATTTTCAAGGTTGTGACTCCCAATCTGGCCCCGACACTCCCGGCTTTAATGCCCCCTATGGGTTCTATCCTGAGCCAGCCACGCCCCAGCCCCACACAGCAGGCAGGCAGGCAGGCACCTGCACCCCGGGCTGCTGCCCCTGCTGTTCTCTCTGTTCAGCAGTGCCTGGTCCCCTGGAATCTGTCTGTCCTCAGGAAGCTGTCCCTGGTTCTGCCCCAGGCGGTGCTCATGGTGCTTCGTGCATCAAAACTGCCCCTCTGTGCTGTGAGTTGGCCAGGGGCAGGCCACCTGCCCGTTCACTGTTTAGTGCCCAGAGTCCTGCCTACAGTGGGCTTGGAGCGTGGAGGCCTGGTGCCCACTGCCGAATGGAGGAACAAATGCAGCTCTGGCGTGTGCTTGTGTGTGTGCATGTGTGTACACCAGTGACTCTGGGCAGGGCCCCTGAAGCTACACCTTGCCCTTGGTTTCCCAGCTCAATGGTGGCTCAGCGTGTTCGTCCCGAAGCGATCTACCTGGCTTAGACAAGGACCATGAGGTAGTGAATGTCCACCCACCTCCTCTGCTGTGCTTACACTTTTTGGGGGGTAGGCCAGAGAGGCCTTTAGGGTGGGTGTTTGTGGAACTTTCAACTTGGGCAGTGGGGCCACTGCCTCCAGGAGGCCTTCCTGGGCCCACTGCCTCAGCCCCACCAGGTGACCTCTGGTGTGAGCTCCTTGGGGAGGATTCAAGTTTGGGGGCTCGGGTCCAGGGCTCACTCTGGCCATCTGCCTGCCCTTAGGACGGCAGCACCTGGAAGCACGACCCGTTTCAGGAGAGTGGCCTCCACCTGAGCCCCACAGCGGCTGAGGCCAAGGAGAAGGCGAGAGCCACCCGGGTCAACAAGCGGGCACCGCAGATGGACTGGAATCGGAAGCGTGAGATCTTCAGCAACTTCTGAGTCTCCCTCCCTACCCATTTGCTGGACCTGGGCCTCCTCCCTGCATGGACTTTGGGTCTCGCCCCTTGGGTCCAGACCAGAGTTCCCCAAGCCTCAGTGGACTGGAGGAGGTGCATCCTCACTCCCAGAAGCCATGGTGGTCCCCCCACCACCCAAGGAACCTACCCACATCTCAGTGAGTCCCTGTCCTGAGCCCCTTACTGTGGGTGCTGAGGGAACGTGGCAGCAAGACTGGGGAGAGGGAGCCCCCAGTATGTGAGAGAGACATTGAGAAAGGGAGGGGTGGTGGTGTGACCCTAGGGGCCAGGCCCTTGCTACTCTGCCTGGGCCTGCTGACTTAAAGGAATTTGTGGTTTTGCTTTTTTTCCAAAAAGAGCTCCAGCTCGACACATGTTTCCACTTAATACCAGAGCCCCCACCCCCACCAGGACGTGCTCTCTAAATAATTGTAATAAAACAAACCTTTCTCTACAAACCATTTCCTCCCCCACCCCCTCCTTGGCAGCAGCCATCCTGGGTGGGAATCCCTGGGACCTCCTGGGACCGAGAGGGGGTGGGCAAGCTGTTTGAGGGGGCTTCAGGTGAAACTGGGGAGGCCAGATGTGGCTGTTAAGAGCTTTCCCTGAGCTCCATCTTTGCCTTCTGTGGTGTGGGGGTCCACTAGACCAGGCCCTCTATGTCTCCACCACACCAGGGATCTAGGGCACAGGGCCTGGGTTCTCCGAGGGGCCCGAGGATGGATGCTTCCTGGCCCTGACAAGGGCAGCTTCTGGACAGGCCCCATGTCCTGCACCACCTCCCCCAAGCTTGGGGAGCGTGGCTGTGCGAGACGCTACCCCAGGAGCGACTGCAGTCTTTGAGCTCGGCTCCTGCCCGAAGCCCTCCCCCAGTGCGGCCCCAGACTGCCCTGAAATCTGACATTGGCGTCAGCCCTGTAAGCCATAGCGCACCTGCACCCTTGAATAAACAGGCCTTCCTCGGACCCTTGGCTGCCTCTGTCCTTCCTGAGCCCTCAAGTGTGGGGGATGGTGGTCCAGGCAGGAAGACAAAAGCCTGGCCTCCCCCTCCCCAAGTCTCAGCTGCTGGGAACTGGGTCTTATTCTTAAACCTCCTCTCCCTGAATCCATCCACCTGGTAGCTAAACCCAAGCTCCTTTCAGTTCCAGCCCCCTCGTCCCTCCCCTAGCCCACTTGGGAGCCCTGCCCTCCTCTCACTCTCTGGTGCTCCGAGGCCCTTGGCCACTTTCTCTGCCTGGTGAGGCCCAGCTCCTTTGCTGGCACCTCCCAAGCAGCTTTCTGGGCCCCTGACACCCTATGGTACAGTGCAACCCCTAACCCCCCAGCAGGTACACAAAGGTCAGGCCTGGTGCCCTGTGACACACAGCCTGGGCTTCCTGGTGTTCTTCTGGAGGCCCAGTGGCTCTGTAAACCCTGGGGGTGGGGCCTCCTGGTAGAGGTGAGGCTCTCAGGGGGCACCAAGTTCAGGAAAGGGGCTGTTTCTGGGCCCCTGGCCCGCTGCTGAGGGAGGGAGGGAGGGAGGGAGGGAGGGAGGGAGGAAGCAAGCCTAGGCCCCCAGCGTCCCCAGCAGGCTTCCCAGCGGCAGGCTACAGCTGGCTCGCAGGATCTGCTTCTTCAGTCTGGGCTCCTGCACCCCCACCCCCAGAGTACACAGACCCGACTGTCACGTGCACATCCTGGCCTCCCAGACAGCCCCACTCCAGACATGGAACACAAAGCCCACGCACCCTACCAAGGGCAGAAGTTGGATCCCAATTGTTGCAAACCCCCAAACTTTATTATGAACAGGCTACAGCTCTCCAGCAAAGTCACAGAACATGGCCTTCAGAGTCCCTGTGCAGCCGGGCACAGGGCCTGGTTGAGGCAGGCCTGGCATCGTGGTCGGACAGGCAGACAGATCTGCTGGCCAAAGCCCACCAAGAGTCCGTTAATCTCTCTCCACACATCCCTGTGGGGGTGAGAATGAGTGAGTGCTGAGACAGAGAGAGGGAGGGGAGGAGGGAGGGAGGTGGGAGGGAGGGGAGCCCCGTCTCGCCCCTGTGATAGCACCTGGGCAGCCACTCCTCCAGGACTGCTCTGGTCTCCTCTGGGGACTTGGTCGTCTTCTTGGTCCACCCGAGTCGGTTGGCAATTCTGTGTACATGTGTGTCCACTGCTGCTGGGAGACAGGGCAGAGTGAACGTGGGGCACACTAGCAGACCAGCCCTTTCCTGCCCATGGCCCCACCTTTAGCACAGGTTGGGGGGGGCCCCGAGTCTCCCTGGCCTTCCACGTGGAGTGTCTGAGGAGCACCCAGAACTGCACAGTACTGGCCACAGACATGACAGTGGGTCACCAGGCCACCCCCATTAGTGACCAGGGGCTGTAGCCAGAACCTAGAAAACTTAGGCCCTCATTTGGGGTGCAGGGAGCAGTGCCTTTTGTCCCAGCCACTGGCTGTGGGTGCCAGTGTGAGGCCATTGCCTGCAGAGGCAGCACCTGTAAAGGACACAGTGGGAAGCGCAGCCAGGCCAGCTGTGGCTGTCATCCACCTGGACAATGGAGGCGACGGTGCTCCCTGTCACCCAGAGACCCAGCCTAGGGTCACACCACACCATACCTCCTGTGGGCTGGTCCAGGAGGACAACTGCTTCCCCTCCTTTTTGGCCAAAGCTCAGAGAGGTCACGTGCCTTGCCCAAGGTCACCCAGGTGGGGCGGCAGAGCTGGGATCAGCTTTTTCATCTAAGGGGCTTCTAGGGAAGCCCCTAGGAGGCAAGTCCTACTCTCCCTAGGGTCTCCCTACAGGTGACAGGGCCCACAGACAGCCAGAAAGGATGACACTGATGTTCCTGGCTGCTGCGCCTGCTGTTCCCAAAGCCCTGTCCTGTCTGGCAGCAGGCAGGGGGACCTTCACCACAGACGGGCCAGACCATTCCTGGAAAAGAGCAGCTAAGGACAGCTGCCTAGATAAGCTCAGGTATCTGCTGAGAGGCTGGCATATTCAGCAGCCCTAGTCGGGGGAGGCTGCCCCTCCCTGCAGGGGCCCTAGCCCCTCCTTGACCCGGTTCTTGCTCCTGGGGCTGCCACCCCTAGCAGCCCTTTTACTCACAGGCAGGGCTAGAAAAAGGCTCCTACCCCAGGGGGCAGGCTTTACAAGCTGCAGGAGCTAGGGGTGTCCCCACCCCCTCCCAGCTGCCCCTATATGAGTCCCAGAGAAGCAATGGGGTTGGGGAGTACAGAGAGGTCGCAGATCATGCCTTGGTTTCTGGGTTGGCTGGGCCTGCTGTTAGGGCCTCAGGAGCCCTAACTCTGGGCAAAGCCTTAGAAAACAGCTGCTGCACCTGACCAAGGGTCTGTCTCCACGCACGATCCTCTGATGCCGGGATGCCAGGCCTGGATCCAGGAAGGGATTCCAGAAAGGGGCTCTTCTACCCCAGCTCCTCCACCCCATGCCTCCTCTCCCTGGGCCCCCCTGCCTTCACGACTCCACAATCTGCCCATGCTCATTCCAGAGCCTCCTGTCTCTGGCCCTCTACCTCCTCGTGACTTTGTAGATGCTATTCTCCTGCCTGGAACATACTTCATCCTCATGGCCCCCACTCCCCGTCCCCGCAGCCCACCCTTCAGTTGTGGGCTGAGTTATCACTTCCTCAGGAAGTCTTCCCAGATGCACACCCCATCATGGTTCTACCCCACAAGCAAGGACTGTGCAACGCCTCTCTCGGGTAGCACAGACCCCAAGTCTGCCCCTGAGTCCATCACCAAAGCCCAGTACAAAGTAGGTGCTCAGCAAACGGGAGCTCCTCCCGCTGGTACTCATCTCAGGGCGACAGGCCTAGCTCAGTGCTGGGAACACCTCTGACCCTTTGGGTGGAGCTGTAGATGAGACCTGAGCTGGGATCACAACTCACGGGTTGTGGGGAACCCTGAGAGCGGTCAGTAAGCTCAGAGCTGGCCCCACTCTCCTTGTGGGGACATGCCACTCACCGATGCCCGACACAGTACCCCAGGCCACAGCCATGGCCAAGTGTGCCATTTTGGGCCCGACACCTGGCAGTGCCACCAGCTCTGCCACAGAGGCAGGGATGTCCCCGTCATAGTGCTGCTGCAGGATGGCGCTGGTCTGCTTGATGTACTTCACCTTGTTCTGAGAGATGGGGAGAAGGGAAGGTTAGTCCTGGAGGTAGAAGGTAGGTCCAACCTGGAAGGACAAGGCCAAAGAGGAACCACAGGTGCCCAAAGCTGCTTGTCACCCACCCAAGACATACTCAGAGGCACCTACTTGCTCCTGAACCCCCATGAAGTAAGAATGAACCAAAGGCAGCAAGCAGCTTGAGTGAGGCTCAGTGTAGGCTTGAGTTCCTCCTGGCCCCATTATTACCCCCCGAGGCCAGGCAGGCTAAGCAAGGCCAGCCACGCCAGGAGCTGGGTTCAGCAGCACCTGGGTCTTCAGGAAGGAAGGCTGGAGCCTGGGGTTCCCTGCTAGCCGCCAGGCCAGCTGGGTGGTTCCCATCCTGTGCCTGAGTAGACAGGGCTATTTAAAACCCATCTGACACACTGCAACCCACACCACTGCCTAAGGGAAACAGCCACACCCGCTGGCTACTTTCACCAAATATGCCCACCCAAAACACTGTGCTGTGGCCTCTTGGGACTCTGGAAGGGAAGGGGTGACACACTCCAGGGAGGCTTAGAGTAAACAAAGGGAACGGTGGGTGGGCAGCCTCAGTGAGGAAAGGAAGGGCCAGGCAGCTGGGTGGGGAGGTGGAGGAAGGAAGGGGTGGGCTGCAAACAGGAAAGGCCAAGGAGCGCCAGGGCCTAGACTGGAGGGCCCCACTGCCTGCCCCACTGCCTGGCCCACTGCGGGCTGCTCAGAGTGGCGAGGGGCTCCAGTGAGAACTCACATCCATCCAGACACCTGTGGCCAGCAATGTCCAACCTGGCCTCCTGCACCCCGACAGCCACCCCCCACCCCAGCCACTTGATGTCTTCCAGGCCAAGGGCAACCCCAGCCACATTCACCACAGGCGGGGCTCACCCTCCAGAAGCCCACAGGGTAGATAAGTCTGCCCAGCGTGATGTCGTCTGTCTGCAGGATGCTGTCCACTGTCAGGCCCCGGTCCTGCAGCCGCTTCATGGCACCTGCTGTCACCTGATCTTTGGTCTGGCTGGAGAGCATCAATGACAGCAGCACCTGGTACCTCCGCACCTGCTCTCAGTGACAGGGACGAGAATGGTGGTGGGTCCTTGGTGCTCACTATGGGCCAGGCCCAGCCAAGCCCTTTACCTACGTGGGAACGTATGGGCTGTCAGCCTCCCACCCACCCTGGCCACTGTGGGGAAGGCGTGCAGAGTCTAGCCTGGGCCTGCTTTTCATCTATAACATGGGGACAATAATAGCACCTGCTTCTCAGAATCACTGTGAGGCTTAATGAATCATTACGACACATAGACTTGCACCTGGCACAATACCAGGGCAGCAGCCATTGGCTGTACAGTCACTGCCATGTGAATGACGCTACCACCCACATGACAAACAAGCAAACTGAGGCCCAAAGAGGCATGTACTTAAGTCAGTGGCGGCAGAGTTGGGATTAGAATCACACTGGTCAAAGGACTGGGCTCCGGGCCAGGGAAGTGCAAAAACTTCTTTCTCTATCAGCAAACTTACTGAACGCCCCTTATAACCCAGCACCGTGCTGGCAGCAGTCAGTGCACCAGGCCCCACGCCACAGGTATTACTGGCCTGCTGAGTGGCCATGGTAAGGCAAATGAGTTTGCCCAGTGCTCTGGGCCTCAGGTGTGCATCCCAGGATGGTGTCAATCAAGAGCCGTCAGCTGTCAGGTTGTGCCCTGCCACAGGCCTTAAAGGAGATAAGCATCTTGTTCAGAAGGGGGTCACCATGCAGACTGGGCCCCTGCCTACCTTTGGGGGCACTCTGGGATCATAGCAGTGCTCAGCCCCCAGCTGGTCCACAGGTGCATCCTTCCCACTCCGCATGGTGCGGATGTTTGCCAGCTGCTGCTGCCAGTCCTGAGGCTCCCAGCTTGGCACCTTGAGTGACTTGGTCCCCTCTCCTTTCTCACCATCCGAGGTCTCGTAGGCCACATTCAGGCGTTGGGCCTTCCGTTGACGCTTCACAGGGTGGTAGCTTTCCCTTCCTTCTGCAAAAAAATGCCACTCGGTTCTTTCAGTGAGGGACACAGGTAAGGATAAAGTGTTTCCCTACCGGCTCTCAGCTCTTATTCTTTACTTTAATAAGCATCCATCATCTACTACACCTGGGGGTTCTCTGTTCTCTGTAGCACATACCCCAGTGAAGGTCAGCCTTCCTTGTACCACTTCCCGCCTCCCCCCACCCCCACCAAGTGCAAGTTAACACACCAGAACTCTGGTAATAGCCTCCACCATTATGCCCCCTAATCTAGTCTCCACACTGTCAGACAGAATTTTGTAAGATCAAAATTTGATTGTGTCAATTCCTGATTAAAAGTATTCATTGCCCCCGGCTGGTGTGGCTTAATGGATTTAATGCCGGCCTGTGAACCAAATGGTCAATGGTTTGATTCCCAGTCAGGGCATGTGCCTGGGTTGTGGGCTAGTCCACAGTGGGGGGGGGGGGGGTGAGGGGCAGCCACACATTAATGTTTCTCTCCCTTTCTTTCTCCCTCCCTTTCCCTCTCTCTCCCTTAAACAAAAAACTTAATTGGTTTTTCTTTGTACTCAAATGAACTCCAAACTTTGTCCTGGCATCAAAGCTCCTTCCTACCTGGCTTGACTTGTCACCTACACCAGTCCCCCCCCCACCCCCTTCCCCACGCACAAGTTCCTCCCATCATGCTTCTGTCCTAGTGGGTCTCCTTTCCTGGGGTTCTTGGGTGCCTATGGGAATCCCTGTCTGTCCAATCCCGCAGACGTCAACATAGGACAAGCTGCTGAAGCTATCAGTCTCCTTCACCTTCAGGCCCGTGGTAGGCACCCAGTCAGTCCTTAACGACTACAGGATAAACATAACAAAGGCCATGTCCCTTCCTGTTTTATCTGAGGCACCCTCTAAAAAGGGGAAAGGACTTCTGGCTAGGGGTATCCTGGGCACCTGACCTCTCCGAGAGGAAAGCAGCTATGAGAAGAGGGCCAATCTGTCCCAGATAGCTTGGCACAAGTGGAACATCCTAGGGCAGGCTAGTGGGACGGGGAAAACGTCCCTGTTCAGGACAAGACTATATGAGGAGCTGTGAGTGCCCGGGACCAGCTCCTGTGGACCCTGTCCCTTTCTCTTGTGAATACGGCGCTAGGTGGGGACGTAACTGCACTTGGTGACGAGGAACTGCCTCGCTGCTGCCGGGTCCCCCGCGTTTGGCGTCCGGGTCCTAGCCCGAGTGGCTCGGAGCCCTCGTGGGCACCCCGGGACCCCAACCCGCAGTCCCTTGCCGTCCCTCCCTCCTCTCTTTTCTTTCCCCAGCCCGATCTTGGCGCTACCTGCAGACGCCTCTCCTCCCCTTTGGATCGGCGCGGCCTCCTCCCCACTCCCCGGGGGCCCAGCCCCAGGTCCCCGGCTTTGGCTGCGGGTCACCATCCTCATTCTCACGTAGTTCATGCTGAACTCCTGCGGACTACACATCCCAGCGGTCTTCGTGGCCCTGTCATGTGACTCAACACTCACCTGGCCTTTCCGACAAGGGAAGCTCAGAACTACGACTTCCAGCAAGCCTTGCGGCGACCGTGGATCCTCGCTGCGCAAGTGCGTACTTCCGGCGGCGGCTCGCAGCCCTGGGGGTGTGCTCCCTGCTCTGTGCCTGGACGGCCCGGCGCGCTGCGGCCGCGGTGCAGAGTGAGTGGCCTGCGGTCCCCCGACGGCTGGTGCAGGCCCAGACCGAGGTGTGGTGCGACCCCGATGGGGCTGAGGGGAGGCAGCCACGCCTGGCCTACTCGGTGATGCGGGGGCGAACCCTGCAGTGTCCCGGGTCCGAGTCTAGGCCGCGCCCACCTTAGCCTGACTGTGGAGCTCCGGGCACTCCTTGGTTTTAAGTCATGGCGGATGAAAGGAGGCCCCTGCTTCCGCGCCCCCGCGAGAGTCTTTCACGTGTGGAGGAGCGAGATGGCTAACGTCAAGGCTTCCTGGGCCCCGAGGCTACTGTACCTTCACCCCTAATTCCCCTCCCTCACCCCATGCATTGACTCAGGGGCGGCTGCCTGGCGTTTCCCAGGTTTATTTTTGCCCAGGACAATGTGGCTGCGGTTGAGTTCTCCCCAGGGTACGTGGGAGGAAAGGTGCCCATCAGAGAGCTAGGGTTCCCTGGTGGCTGTAGGTCTGCAAGGCAGGCGTGTGGAGTTGTTTCTGAGATCTCTATGCCTGTTTCCTCCGCGCAGAGGAGTCCGTGGGTGCGTCCCTGCCCACCATGGCCAAGCCAACAAGCAAAGATTCAGGCTTGAAAGAGAAGTTCAAGATTCTTTTGGGACTGGGAACTCCAAGACCAAATCCCAGGTCTGCAGAGGGCAAACAGACGGAGTTTGTCATCACAGCGGAAATCCTGAAAGTGAGTGAGCTGCCTGTGGCTTCCCTGCTGGCCTCTGGGAGGTGCCAGGAAGGCTGGGTTTGATCTGTCAACAGGTGCTGTGGGAGATGGGTTGCTGGAACAGTCTGCATGGGGCTGCTGTCCCCTGTACCACGGAGGCTTACATATCTTTTCTGGAGATTCAGGAAATCAGAATCTTGGTGACTTGGTTCTGCACATGAGTTAGTATTTAGATGTTGATGCAAGGAAACCTGTTTTACGACGTGAGAACTGAATTCCATGGCCTCCACAGGTGATTAGGTTTATGGACAGGTGCATACCATTAACTTGTGAGTACCTGTGAGAAGCCTTCATATTTTGTCTTTGTTTGAATTCCCCTACCACATTCCTGACACCATGCTTTGCCTATGAATAGATAGATGTCTAGGTTTTGCACTTTGATAGTGTCCCGTTCAGAAACAGCCCAGATGTATGTTCATTAGCTGGTGAGTTGCCCCTTGAGTAACACATATTTGAACTGCACAGGTCCACATAAACTCAGTTTGCTTTAATTTTATTTTTTAGTTGAATTTATCTGTTAATATATAAGTTTCAGGTGTACAATTCTGTAATATATCATCTGTATATTGTATTGTGTGTTCACCACCTCAAGTCAAGTCTCCTTAAATGCAGGTTTTTAAAATCCATTTGTAAGTGGACCCTCACGGTTCACATCCATGCTGTTCAAGGGTCAGCTATAAACAAAATGTGGTGCATCCATGTGAAGGAGTATTACTCGTCAAAAAAGGAACGTTGCAACATGGGTGAACATTGAAAACATTCCAAGAGAGAAACACCAATCACAAAGGCCCGCATAGTGTGTGATTCCATTGATATGAAACATTGAGAATAGGAAAACCCGCGGAGACAGAAAGCGTTTGCCAGGGCCCCAGTGGAGAAAGCAATGGGAAGTGACTGGAAAAGGATGTGAGGTTTCCTTTTTTTTTTTTTTTAGATTTTATTTACTTTTTGAGGAGAAAGAGAGGGAGAGAAACATCAGTTGGTTGCCTCTCGTGTGCCCCCAACCGGGGGACCAGGCCTGCAACCTGGGCATGTGCCTTGACTGGGAATTAAACTGGTGGACTTCAGTTTGCCGGCTGGCGCTCAGTTCACTGAGCCACACCAGCCAGGGTGAAGCTTCCTTTTGAGGTAATGAAAATGTTCTGTAATTATGGAGGTGGTTACAAGCATTGTAAATACACTAAAAAATAAATGGTATGGTTCAAAATAGTGAGTTTCATGTGATGTGAATGTTATCACACACACAAAAAATGGATGCCCTGGCTGGTGTAGCTCAGTGAATTGAGCATCCACCTGCGAAACAAATGGTTGCGGTTCAATTCCCAGTCAGGGCACATGCCTGGGTTGTGGGCCAGGTCCTCAGCAGGGGGCACACAAGAGGCCACCACACATCGATGTTTCTCTTTCTCCTTCATTTCCTCTCTAAAAATAAGTAAATAAAATCTTTAAAAAAAAGTAATGCAGTGATGGGGACTGGAGACTTTTTGTCTGTTCTCACTCAACTGGAATGGGGTAATAAACTGGCAGTTGCTCTTTTCAGAAAGGTCTGCTGTAGTCTCCGGAGTGGGAAATGCAAGTACAGTTCTTAGGGTGACCAGTGATTGGCAGTTAAAGAGACCCGTTGCCTGAGCACAGGCCCCTTTTCCTCCCTTTACCTTCTCCAGGAATTGAGTGTTGAATGTGGCCTCAACAATCGCATTCGTGTGATAGGCCAGATCTCTGAAGTCGCGAAAACGAAGAAATTTGAAGAGGTAGGTCTGTCTCAGTTGGGCTACTAGAGGGATTCACGCGAGCTGTTCAGAAACCTGATCTGGCTCTTTCTAGGAGCAGGGTTGACAGTTAACTTTGCTAATGAACTAATACACCACTTTAGGGGATTTAACTTTCATCTTAGTTATGGAGAAACTTCTGGAAATGCCCTGAGCACAACCCTGAGGAACCAATCATACATGGAGGTGGGGAGCAAAGGGATTAAGTAAGGGTTTTCTAGCAGATCTGAGAAGAGGTTTATAGTGGTTTACAGGAGTGCACGTTCACTTGCCCTGTTATTATAGACTCAGGAGAAGGAAAACAGAGGAGTGTCAGGGAAGAGTGTGGTCTCACAGAGAACAGTTCAAGGCACACCTGTCTCTGTCTTTTTGGGAGAGGTGGTCGGCAGTTTCAAGTGGCCTTACAGACATGAACATATTTATTTCAGCCAACTGTTTCCAGGCTCTCCTGACGTCCTGTGGACAGAGTGGGAAGTTATCATTACAGCACTTCTCTGCTCTAGCCTCACGCAGCTTTTGTGTGAATGACTGGGGGTGGCGGGGGAGACGTGGCTCTCACCTTGCAGATTCAGATCTGCTAGGGAGAGTGACTGCTGCATCCTCAGCAGCCTGTCTGAACCATGCCAGCTGCACATTACCAAGGAGCAATGTGACAGTAGGCACCTGCGTTCATAAAGTTGCCTGTGTAGGTACAGAAAGGTGGGGGTGGGGGGGATGAGCTGCTGGTCATGTGAATAGACAGATCGGCCTACGAGGCTGCGATAGTCTACAAGCCCAGTGTCTGTTTTGTTGTGGCTTTGGTTGTGTCCACAGGAGTAGGTAAATAGGGCAAAGGAAGTGGAAGTTTTAGTGTATCGGGAGTTGGTCAGGTCGTTGTCAGACAACATCCAAAAGACATATTAGTCCTGCCCCTAAGAGTGAGCGAGAGCTCAGGAAAGGGTGAGTGGTCTGAAAACCCTGGTTGAAGGGAGTCTGGGATGGTTAATGTGGAGGAGGGAAGGCAACGAGAGAGACTGATTTGGGTAGCTGTAGGGGACAGGAGCCAGGTCTCCCATGGGCTGGGCAGACTTAGAGGAGGCCAATTCCAGAAGCTTGCATAGAGTTCTTGGCAGGTCACGCAAGGCAGCAGAGGTGGGGCAGGGGAGTGGTACTGAGTGGTCCATGGCTGGGCTAGTGTATTTAATATACTTTTTAATTTTTTATTACGTTTTATGTTTTAAAAATACTTCTTTTTTAGAGATCAGAGAGAAAAAGAGGGAGAGAAACATTGGTGTGAGTGAGAAACATAGATTGGTTGCCTCTCAAATGCATCCTGACCAGGGACCAAACCCGCAACCCAGGCATGTGCCTTGCCTGGGAATCGAACTGGTGGCCTTTCACTTTGCAGGATGATGTCCAGCCAACCTAGTCACACTTGTCAGGGCTAACACATTTTTAAAAATTTGTTACTGATTTTTAGAGAGAGAGAGAGACACTGATTTGTGCTACTTATTTATGCATTTATTGGTTGCTCCTTGTATGTGCTCTGACTGGGGATTGAACTTGCAACCTTGGCTTAGCAGGATGATGTTCTAACCAACTGAGCTGCCCAGCCAGGGCTGGGCTGGTATGTTTACAGAGAGGGAAGCCAGGGAGTGAATTTCTGAGTCAGGCTGCAGGCCAAGGGACCTCTGTGGCGCTTCTGGTTGTGAGACCATTCCAGTGGTTTTTCCCACCAGAGTGGGGAAGCTGTGGGGTGGACTCCCTGTGATCTCTGGAGGCAGCCGGGACAGCTTCTCTCTCCTTCGGGCCTTCCTCCCTCCTCTAGCCTGTGGCCTGATGAGGGTTTTGAAGT
Source organism: Tonatia bakeri (assembly GCA_004024845.1). Classification (NCBI taxonomy): domain Eukaryota; kingdom Metazoa; phylum Chordata; class Mammalia; order Chiroptera; family Phyllostomidae; genus Tonatia; species Tonatia bakeri. Next base: position 151,714 of record PVIA01002996.1, on the reverse strand, counting down.
AGCTTGGAGCTATTTTGTCAGGTTCCTGGTCGCTGTGGGCTGACAGATCCTGGAGATGTAGGCTTTAATGGCACAGGGTCTAAGTCAGAAGACCCCGTTGTTCTGCTCTGTCCTTTGCTCTTGAGTTGAGGGGCCAGCACACCCTAATCGCTGTCCCCTCTTTGCTGGTGGCAGCATGCAGTGGAAGCACTCTGGAAGGCTGTTGCAGACCTGCTACAACCGGAACGGCCACCAGAGGCCCGGCATGCCGTGCTGGCTCTCCTAAAGGCCATCGTGCAGGGACAGGTAAGGGGTGTTGGGTCTCTGCCCAGGCGGAGCTGGGATGGGTGTGTGGGGTGATGTTGGGCTGCCCACTGATGGCTCCTGCTGGTCCCACTTGGACTCTTGTCTGTGGTGAGGGCACCAGGCACGAGCTCTGTGGTTCCCAGGGGCTCTGCAGCTAGATGGCCTGAGTATGTACCCTGGAATCACCTCTTGTACCAGCGTGACCCTGGGCAAGTCACTGGAGCTCCCCCCTGAGCCTCTGCCTCCTCACCTGTAAAAGGGGATGCCCATGACACCTTCTTCCTCTGGGATGTTTTAGGGAGTAAATGAGGCAGTCTATGCAAGATGATGAGAACGGTGCCTGGCATGAGCGAACCACAGACTGGACTGTTGTTCTTGCCAACCTCGTTCCCCTCTTCCTGGGACGCTGTCTGTGCTCAGTGTGCTTTGGCCACACTAGTCTCTGCTGTTCCTGGGCTGCTTAGGCCCCCTCTGACCATTCCTGCCCAGAAGGCTCTTCGCCCCCACCCTGCCACCACCATTTACTCTACTCCTTTGCACCCAGCCGCCCAAAAAGCCCTGACACCTTCAGTGCGGTTAGACCGTTGTTGTTCTATGAGCACAGATGTGTCCACCCTGGGCTGTGAGTATGGTGGGAGTGGAACTGCACTGTCCCTACTGTGTGCCCACACTCATGCTCAGAACTGGTCACACAGTGGGTGTTCCACACACACTGCTCAGCCCATGACCAGTACGTCTGCTCCCCTACCCTGCGCTGCTTCGATGTTGGTAGTCTGTCTCTCACAGCCAGTTCCTGTGGGAAGGGGAAAGGGCCCCAGGGTTGGGAGTCTTGTAGTCTGTTGCCCTTCCTGGACTTCTTACAGCTGCTCACAAAGCCCAGTAAGCCAGGGGATTCTGGCAGGACTGCTGACCTCGTGGTTTTGTCTTCAGGGGGACCGCTTGGGTGTTCTCAGGGCCCTCTTCTTCAAGGTCATCAAGGATTACCCCTCCAACGAAGACCTCCATGAAAGACTGGAAGTTTTCAAGGCCCTTACGGACAATGGGAGACACATTACCTACTTGGAAGAAGAACTGGGTGGGTGCCACACTGGGTGTGAGGTTTCTCTGGCCCTGGTGATCAAATTTAATCTGGGATGTGGAAGGCCACTGGGTCCCTGAGGGAGTACCGCAGTTTGCAGGAATGGCCTGCAGAGGGCGCTGCACCACGCAGCTCTGCTTATCTGTGTGCAACCTGGATCAGCCACTAGAATCTCCTGGGGATCTTGTTAAAAATGCAGAGTCCTGGGTTTCATGCCAGACATACTGGCTCAGAACTCCTGGAGAGTGGGGCTGAGGTGTGCATTTGAGGCGGGCAGGAGGTGATCTGAGCTCTACTGTAGGAAGAGTAGGCTGCTGACCCAGACGTCAGGCATAGCCTACAGGTAAGGTTACCCAGAGTGCCCTGAGGTTTCTGCAGGGCCGGGCCGCCTTACTGTGTCTGCCTCCTTGCTCTTTGTGCCCTGGCCTGGCCTCCAGCTCTCTCCTTTGCTGGCCTTCCTCCTCGTTGTTATGATCATGTGAGGTTTCCATGAGTCTTGAGATTTCATGTCACTGATGAGGGGAGAAGAGGAAGGAGGTAGAAGTAAATCTGACTAATTCCTTGTTGATCTGTTGCCCAGAAATGGGCCTCAGCTGAAATGGGCTTCAGCTGCCCAGAAATGGGCCTCCAGGGCAGGTGCTGGCAGGGGGCCATGGTCAGGTTTTCTAAGTTTACTTGCCTAGCACCCAAGTGTTGCTTGTGTCTTCTTCACGAGATTCTTTCTGGGGATAGGGGGCCACGAGTCTGCCTCCTAAATAGGTGTCATGGCGACGCTGGCACCCCTAGTATCGTGGTCAGGGCTCTGAGCATCGATGCACATGCACTGCTCCCGCCTCTCAGCCCTGATCTCCCTCAGTGCCGCACGGGTTGGTGCATTTGGACTCCAGAGTCCATGACATACTGACTGCTCGGGCTCCAGCTGAGCCACCCTCAACCCCGTGCACGCGTGGCCTGCCTGTCATTGCACGGGGACTGATGATGGGGTTTCTGGCAGTCAGTGGGATGGGACTCGGTTTCCTTGGGAGGGGGTGGTGGGAAGTACATTGCTCTCCTCCCCTTCTCCCCAGCTGAGTTTGTCCTGCAGTGGATGGATGTCGGCCTGACCTCAGAATTCCTTCTGGTGCTTGTGAACTTGGTCAAATTCAACAGCTGTTACCTCGACGAATATATTGCATCAATGGTCCAGTAAGAAAAGAATCCAAATAGCGTTACTCTGATTTAGTCCCACTGTCTTGGTCTTCACTTCAGCTCTGCAGGGTGAATAAAGCTGTTGGGGAAATAGAGACGTTGGGAGTGGCCACAGCCACCTTCTACTTAGGCTGGTATTTTGAAGCTTGACCTAGCATTTTATTTTTGATGGATGTAGTATAATCTGATACTTTGTTTATTATTTTTGTTGTCATTTTCTCAAAACACTGACATTCATGAGGGCAGGGGCAGCACTGAGCACTTGCCTCTGTGCGGGTGAGTGGGACTCTAGGGAAGATGAGTCCCTCATGTAACTGACTCTGTAGAGTCACCAGAAAGTAAACTGGAGCCACGCAGCCTCTAGGGAATGTCCTTTCAGTGGACTTTGCGCTTCCTCCAACAGCATGATCTGCCTGCTGTGTGTCCAGACTGTGTCTTCCATGGACATAGAGGTTAGTAACTGCCTCTCTCAGAGGCAATTTCTGTCATCCTCCTTCCGGGGAGGCTGGGTGGGCTCGGGTTAAGCTCTGTGCTGCCCCTCACTGGCTGTGCGGCCCGAGGCAAGCTGCTCAGCCTCTGGACGCTTTCCTGTAAGTAACGATGGTTGAATGACCTATGTTGTGGGATCATAGTTCAGGATGAGGTGACCCCAATGTGTGGAATATAGAAGTGCCTCCAGGACACACACTTGCCCTTTTGGTTCCAAGGGAGGCTGCTTTAGCATTGAGGAGGGACGACAGTCCCTGACCAAAGGAGTGTGGGAAGGAGGCTGGGGGTGTTACCTCCCTATGGGCAGGAGTTGGGCAGATCGATGTGACCCCTCCTCCCACCCCACCAGGTGTCTCTGCAGGTGCTGGACGCCGTGGTCTGCTACAACTGCCTGCCGGCCGAGAGCCTGCCCCTGTTCATCGTCACTCTGTGCCGCACCGTCAATGTGAAGGAGCTCTGCGAGCCGTGCTGGAAGGTGGGGTCTGAACTGGTGTCCCGGACAGGCCTTCCTTGGATGAAGTTATAAGCCAGGCGCATGGACAGGACAAGGGCCATCTTGTCTTCAGTGAATGGCCATCTGATTCTCAGGGTGGCTACACAATGGCCTGCTGAGGGACATCCAGTGACATTTTCTCAGGCAGTTGAGCTGAGGTCAGGGTTTTGGTGGCATTTTGAGAACTCTGCAGCCTCTCTGTTTGGGAGGAGATGGTCGCAAGCCAGCTGGACACGTGGGGTGTTGGAGCAGTAGTGTGCAGGACTGGCACGCAGGGCTGGATTTGAAGCCCTGGGACTCGCGTCTGCCAATCTAATTGTGTGTTTTGTTTCCCAGCTGATGCGTAACCTTCTGGGCACCCACCTGGGCCACAGTGCCATCTATAACATGTGCCGCATCATGGAGGACAGGTGAGTGGTCACGGCTGGGGCGGATGGGGAGGGTGGAGTAGCTGGATCAGGTGCTGCAGAGCTTCGTGAGAGGCTGTCTCTTTTGGCTTTTGCCTGGTGTAGGCCAACAAGGAGGCTTCCTGTTCCTTCGAGGTGTCTGTCCCAGAAGCACACAGCTTATGCTCTTGATTTTCTGTCCTCTCCCATCCCTGTCAGTAAAATCAGAACGTTCAAAACGGAGCTCGTAACCTCCCTCCCATATTTGGATCTTGTCCAGTGAGGCTGCTTTACTTTTGATACTAGTATGAGGCCCTCACCCTCACCTCCCACAGCCAAACCATTACAAGTCCTGTCACTGCTGTCCTTTGGAGGTGGCTCAGAGCTACCCACCTAGGGCCTCCAACCTAGCCCCTCGGCTCTTACCTCCTCTCTGGACTCCTGCACCCACCCTTGGCCTCTTGAAGCCTGTTCCTCCACACAGCAGCCCCATGCTCTTTTCCCAACACAGATCTGACTGTGTCACCCTTTGCTTGAAGCTACAGTGGCCCCCAGGGCTTTCAGGATTAGAAACCAAACTCCTCACTGCAGCAAGGCCTGGGTGGTCTGACCCTGCCCGAGTCCTGGCTTCTCACTTCCTCCATCTTGCCACGGGCCTCTGCACGTGCCCTTGCTGGAATGCCCTTCCGCCTTGGTCAAGTTTCACTGAGTGCTCCTTGACGTGTAGGCAGCATCGTTGATTCCCTGAACACCCCAAGCAGGTTTTGCTCTGCTATCCTGTGGCTTTCCTTCTTAGCTGTGAGTTGAGGTAGACATTTGGCATTTCTTTATGTTCTTTGGTTCATGTCTGTGTCTCCTGGACTATAAACACCTCTTTCACGTCTGCGCCCTGGTGTCCAGCATGGCTCCGTGGTTAGCAGTGACGACTATGGAGTGAAGGCACGAATGAATCAAATGGTTGCTGCTAGCCTCTGTGTTCCCTAGCCAACACTCCTCCCCTAGCTTTGCTTCTGCCCTGCAAGCTCAGGGCCCTCTGGGGAGGCTGCCAGGAGCCGGGCCCACCCCGCCTGTCTTCGGGCCCTGCTCACATCCTGTCTGTCTGGTGAATGCTTTCAGAGCCTACATGGAAGATGCCCCGCTGCTCAGAGGAGCTGTTTTCTTTGTTGGCATGGCTCTCTGGGGAGCCCACCGGCTCTATTCTCTCAAGAACTCCCCAACATCTGTGTTGCCATCGTTCTATGAGGTAACTAATTTTTCGTGACACAGGAGCCAGAGCACTCACCTAAGGCAGGCTGGCCCGCTGCGCAGAACGAGCCCACGAGCCAGTGGGCGGGGGTATTTCCAGTCACTTGCTTTGTAACTGCAGATGAGACTCAGAGCCATTTGACAGACTTATCCTCAAGCAAATGTTATGTTATGCATTTCACATCCTCGGTTAGCATTAGAACTACTCAAGATCCCTCCAGGGGTGGCGATGCTCTTACTGGTGACAGTTTCATTTGGTAATCTCGGCCTCACCCTAGAATGGAGCCGGCGAGAGGGCTTCTGTGTCCCAAGTTCCTGGTGGGGTGCTGAGCGCTGGTGTGTGTGTTTCTCACGTGGCCATCACAGCAGCCCTGTGAGCTGTGCCAGCCTCGTCTCACTACACGGAAAGCTGCATGGACAAGCTGTGTCGTGTCCAGGGTTACACAGAGTCTCCTGATGGGCTCTCCTTTCTACCCTCCCCCACCGCACAGGCAGTGGAGTGTGTGGTGTTCACATATTGCTTGCATCAGGGTAACTTTCAGGTTCCTCTAGGCCAGCGAGCCAAGGGCCAGGAATTTAGCTGAGCTGGGCTTTCTGGAGCCAGTGTGGAAAACACTTCTGGACTCCTATGATATGTGGGTGGCCTGTGAGACGTATGTGGGCAGTGTGGCCCTCCCAGGGCATCTTATGTTGGGATCCGAGGGTGATGTGATGGGACTTCCTTTGCGTGAGCAAGAAGTGGCTGATGGTTGCCTGCCCCCTGGGCCTTGTTTTCCAGGCCATGACCTGTCCAAACGAGGTGGTGTCCTATGAGATTGTCCTCTCTATAACCAGGCTCATCAAGAAGTATAGGAGGGAGCTCCAGGCTGTGACATGGGACATTCTGCTGAACATTATCGAACGTCTGCTTCAGCAGCTCCAGGCGAGGCTGGTGGGAAGGCTGGGCACGGGGAGGACCAAGACCATGGACAGGCAGGCCCAAGGGCCCTCCCTTGGGTGGTCAGGACCTGTGGGGCTGCCAGGCTCGTCTCACCTGGATGACAGCTTCCATGAGATCTTCTTTCTGACCCTGCTGGGGGGGTTCCCGATGGTTCTCGGTGATGTCAACTGAAGCCAACCAGGTTTTCCAAACCCGCTCATCACTGGGAGCAGGAATGTGGAGCAAGGGGACTGTGCTGCCGTTGATCAAGATCAAGTTGCACACCAGGTCACCTCCATGGCCTGGAAGTGGGCCCTGAAGACAGTTTCCTAAGTGCCTAGAAAGCTGGCCACAGCTTTGGCATGATTTTGGAGGACATTGCTGATGTGGGGGCTGCAGAGATGACAAGGGCTCAGGGCTGGGCCTTCTGGGGCACTGGGGTGGACCAGTCTTTAGGTGGCCAGGCCAGGGGGAGGAAGAACTGGGCTGTCATCCCTCATTGTCACTGCCCAGCCGGCCAACTGGTGCTTTATCCTAGTGGCGGGCTGGGAGGGCATATCCTGGGGCCTCCAGAGGTGCTTGAGCCTGGGGGAAGCATGAAGCCCTTGAAGTTGGCCCCTTTGAGGCCGGCTGTGGGGCATAGCCGGGACCCCTGGCAGTGGTGGGCAAGCAGAAACAGCCCAGCTGCCATGTGTGTCCCAGCACGGTGGGGGTCATGTCCCCTACCCAGCAGAAGGTCTTGAGGGGGTATCTGGATGCAGCTGATCTTGAGTCCTTGGAGGGAGCCAGGAGTCACTCCTGTGTGACTGCACCCTTGTGCCGCAGACCCTGGAGAGCCCGGAGCTCAGGGCCGTCGTGCACGACCTGCTGACCGCGGTGGAGGAGCTCTGCGATCAGAATGAGTTCCACGGCTCCCGGGAGAGGTACTTCGAGCTCATCGAGAGATGCGCAGACCGAAGGCCTGTAAGACCACCTGCCCCAGGCCGGGCGGGGCCTTGGGTGCTTGGGCACAGAGGGCAGTTTCTGTCAGGCTCCTAGGGAGGGGTGGGCCTGCTTAGCTCTGGGAACCCTGGCTGCGTAGATCTGAAACTGAGCTGAGTCTGTTTGAAATAAAGGCCCCTGCTTTTCTGGGATTGCGCTCCAGCGGGACGTCTGTCCGGGTGTCAGCAGACTGCGTGCGTGTGGGTCTTTCAGAGCGCAGCGCTAGCCTAACTGCCAGTTCCCCCACCTGTGTGGGGGCAGGTGCCAGCCGGCGCCGTGGGGACTTGTTGCTTGCCACGTCTGCTTCCTGGGCGGTGGGCAGGCCTTGTGCCAGAAAGGCTCAGCTTGATGCCAAGGTTTTTACATAGGTTTTTGTTTTATTTTTATTATTTTTTTAAGATTTTATTTATTTACTTTTAAAGGAAAGGGAAGGGTGGGAGAAAGAGAGGGAGAGGAGCATCAGTGTGTGAGAGATACGTCAATCAGTTGCCTCATACTCACCCCTAATTGCGGACCTGGCCTGCAACCCAGGCATGTGTCCTGATTGGGAATCGAACCAGTGACCTTTTGGTTTGCAGGTTGGCACTCAGTCCACTAAACCACACCAGCCAGGGAATACATAGGTTTTTAAATGAATTTTCACTGCTGCCAGTAAAGTGTTGTCTTGGTGGGCTCCCCACCTGGGCCTTAGGGCGGTTGGTGTCACTGAGCAGACTGTTCTGGGCCAGTAGCATGGGCGCTGTTTGTAACAGAACCTCTGGAAAGGCAAGGTGGCTCATTCACACCAGGTCTTTCTTCTTTTGACAGGAGTCCTCCCTCTTAAACTTAATAACCTACAGGGCTCAGTCAATCCATCCGGCAAAGGTTGGCTGGATTCACAACCTGCAGTTACTGATGGAGAAATTCTTCAGGTAGGGAGGTTCTGGAGACCTCTTGGGCCTTGGAACCTGACCCTGTGTCTGTGCCTTGGGCCGGTGTCTAGGACACCAAGAGTGAGGGCTTTCTTTCTGATTCTTGAAAGTAATGGTTCTAAACGAGCAAGAGAAGGTTGTTGTCCTGTAGGGCAGAGCCCTTGAGGCCTCTGTGCCTGCTCCTTCCTGGGGGTGGCTGCACAGAAGGTGCTCTCCCCGAGGGTTGAGCTCTGTGCCCCTCTCCCAGTTCTTGGTCTGGGTATTGACAAGCTGGGCCCTGCAGGGAAAACTGGAGTTGGTCTTTCCTGCTGGGGTGAGGGGTGGGGGTGCTTTGTTGCCTGCAGTGGGTCTGGGTCCCTGGGGGAGCCCCTGGAGCTTGGGATGCAGTGTCAGCGGGCCTGGTGTAGAGGGTGAGTGAGGCTGGTAGTGGGGCCTCCGCCCAGCCCCAGCAGGTGCGCCCCCGCCCGCAGGAGCGAGCCTCGCAGTGCTGTGCGCATCAAGGTGCTGGACGTCCTGTCCTTCGTGCTGCTCATCAACAGGCAGTTCTATGAGGTGCGTGTCCTAGGGCTGGCTGGGGAGCCCTGGGGCATCGGGTGTGGGCGAGGCTCACCCTAGAGGCCCTGCATGGCCCTCACCGGGCAGTGAGAGCCTCTGGGGTTTGCCTGGGCTCGGGGTCTGCCACTCTCCTCTCTGGCAGGTTTTCTCAATGGGCTTTGTTTGTTTACTCCTTTGTTTGTTCAGCCATCCATTCATTTATTCATCCCATGGTGTCCCTGCCGGGCCTGTGCTGGGCTTAGAGATGCTGCTAAGCAGCCCGGGTGGGGGGTGAGGGCACAGTTCCTGTCCTCAGGGAGTTTCAGCCTAGTCATCACTCACAATACAGAAGAGTTCTATAGAGTCTTGCATGGGGATGTTTTCCTTTTGCCTTTGTAATCACACTCACCCTCTGGACCCCAGCCCGACCACTGGCTGCCTATCTTTCTTCTGCCAGCTTCTTCCCTCCAGTTCACCGTTCAGTGCATTAGTGTCCAGAGTCCGTCCATCCTGCAGAAACTCTTGTGTGCCTGCCCACCATGCCCTTCTCTCCAGAAGCTGCACCTCAGGCTCTCTGTTTTCTCTTGCTTCCCAGCACACCTCCTGGCACTCCCAGTGTTCCTGGGACAAGCCCCCCTTCTCCCTTCTCAGCCTTCCCTTCCCCTGCATCTGTCTCGTGGCATTCCACCCTTCTTCAGAGTCCAGCTTGGAGCTGCCTCTTTTAGGAAGCCCCTCTGGGTTTTCAGGTTCCTCGAGTCAGGGTCAGCCTTGCCCTGCCTCTGAAATTCTCTTCCTTCTGTCCCATTGATGTGAACTTTGATGTCAGGGAGAGGGTCTCCTACCCCCAGACACACAGAGGGCCTTCCGTGTCAGATTATTCTTAATTGTGACACTCAGGGACAAAGAGCAAGTGGGGACATTTGCTGTTGCATCCAATGAGCCTGTGGTCCTGTGCCTAGGCTGGGCCATCGAGTAGCTGTCACCACTCTCCTGAATTGAGGGGCCAGGCCCCCAAGCACTGACATACCCCTGCCATGGGTTTCCTGTTTCAAGGGGTGGCCTGCCTGCTTTCCCGCCTGTCTCGGGTCGCCACCCTCAGGCCTCTGTGCTTGCTGCAGGAGGAGCTGATCAACACGGTGGTCATCTCGCAGCTCTCGCACATCCCCGAGGACAGGGACCACCAGGTCCGGAAGTTGGCCACCCAGTTGCTGGTGGACCTGGCTGAGGGCTGCCACACTCACCACTTCAACAGCCTGCTGGACATCATCGAGAAAGTGAGAGCTGCGGGGGCACAGGGTGCTGGGTTGCCAGAAGCACCCCCTTCATCTCTGGGGCAAAGCCCTGCAGGGGCAGCATCCTCTGGACTCTAGACAGAGTCCATTGTCTGCGGAGTCCCTGGCTGGGTCTCTCAGAGGCAGGGCTTCCCTCCCAACCCTGATGGGCCGGTCCGACGGTGCGGCAGGCCCACTGCTGCTCAGTAGCGTCCTGGGGTCCTGGGAAACGGCTGCGGTGATGTTTCAAGTTGGGCTGGATTGGGGCTTAGCCTTTTGTCTTCCTACACAGCCAACATCATTTTCTTTTCATTTTGAAATGTATCATAGTATCTAGATGGTCCCTCACATGCATAATGTGTACCTCTCCTTTTGAGGAGGAGAGGAGAAAGGGCCTGCTGGCGGGAGAACCAAGTCTGGTGGGGGCTGACTCTGGGAACCTGGATCCTGGAGTGACACACAGATCTTCTCTCCAAAGGTGATCGCCCGCTCCCTCTCCCCGCCCCCGGAGCTAGAGGACAGGGACATGGAGGCATACTCCGCCTCCTTGGAGGATGTGAAGACTGCTGTTCTGGGGCTCCTGGTCATCCTTCAGGTGGGCCTGCACTCTCCGGGAAGGTGTGCGATGGCCAGCTGTGTGCGTTGGAGTGCTGATCTTCAGGGACGCTCCTCCTGGGAGACCTGGGCATTCCCCGGGGTCAGAGAGAGCAGCCCGGGGTCAGAGAGAGCAGCCCGGGTGTGACCCTGACTTGTCACAGCGTGGTGGGGGAGGGGCCTCAGCTTGGGGAGAGCCGTCCCATGCAGAGCCACTCAGTCATTGCCCACCACCCTCAGCTCTCCCAGCAGCTGAGGGAGGAAGGGCTGCCATCCGTTTGGCCCTAGGGTTGTTTGATTTTGTTAACAGCTTTATTGAGATGGAACTTACATGCCATATAATTCAACTGTGTGAGGTGTATGATTCAGTGGTTTCCAGAGTATTCACAGAGTTCTGCAGTTATCACTGTGGACAGTTTACTACAGAGAATTTTAGAACATCTTTTTAAAAAAATTTTTTACTTATTTTTAGACAGAGAGGAAGGGATGGAGAAAGAGGGACAGAAACATCAGTGTGTGGTTGCCTCTCACGTGCCCCCTAAGTGGGGACCTGGCCTGCAACCCAGACATGCGCCCTGACTAGGAATCGAACCAGTGACCCTTTGGTTCGCAGGCTGGCACTCAATCTACTCGGTCACACCAGCCAGGCTAGAACATCTTTATCGCTTCGGAAAATACCCTGTGTTCCTCATGGAGCACACTGCATGCATGTCCTGCCCCAGTTTGCCCTCTTTTGCTGTGTGGTTTTGAGAGCATGCTCTTTTGGCCTGCAGGGCCCCGTCTCCCACATGGCTGTATGGTGCTCTACTGGATGGACTTTCCCAGTTTAGTAACTCATTCCCTGTAGGTGACGGGGACACGAGGCTGATATTTTTTTGCTGTTACCAGGTGCCTGTGTGGGGGTATCCATGAGGCAAAGTGCTGGAGAGCAACTGGTGACTTGAAGGGTTTGTGCATTTTGAAGGATGACAGATGCTACCCAGTTACCTCCAAAGCTTGTCTGGTCTCTCTCTCCCTGGGTGCCAGCTCCCTGGCTGCGTTGTGACCTCTTGCCCTCATGGTGACAACTTTCTCTGCAGACCAAGCTCTACGCCTTGCCTGCCAGTCACGCCATGCGTGTGTACGAGATGCTCGTCAGCCACATTCAGCTGCACTACAAACACAGCTACACCCTGCCCATTGCCAGCAGCATCCGGCTGCAGGTATGACAGACCTGTGCGGGTGGTCAGGGGCTGTGGTGGGGCCCAGCCACACCTCGGGGCCAGCCGAAGGTGGTTCCTCTTGGGGGCCCAGCAGCTGCCTCAGTCTTGGTGGTAGAATGATCTCAAACAGGAGAAGTGGAAGATGTCCCGGGAGGGGTCTTCCGCAGACTGTTTTCTCCTTTAGCACCAGCGGTGGTACTTGCTGCCCTTCCCTCTGCCTGCAGCACCACAAGCCTTTGTGGCATGTCAGTCTGAGTCACACAGTGGCCTGCAATGGGAGCAGAGGAGGGTGTCACACCGATTTACAGGGCGGCACGTGTTCCACCCCTGGTGCTCAGAGTCGGTCAGCAGCCTGTAGCAGAGGGTGTGAGCCATGTGTAGGGGCAGGGCCGGACAGGGCAGACTTCCTTGAGCTTCCACTGTGTGTGCTGGCAACAGGCTGAGCAGAGGTCACTGGGACAGAGGTCGTTCCCAGAGCATCTTCCTGATTGGGGGCCCTCTGTCATTTAGGGATCCCATTTAAGTGGCCTTTCATTCATTGGAGGAAGTGACAGTTGTCTGAACAGAGGTCTCCTCTTAGGCACCTGGGGCTGGGCGTGCAGTGCTGTCCAGCCAGCATGCCAGGCATCCATACCTTCGTCCTGGGGGCAGGACCAGCTGCCTGTGGTGTGGAAGGCCACAGCATTACCAGCTGTTATGGGACTGTCACGGAGCTCTTGGGCTCTGAGGGAAAGGCCAGGAATGGTGTACCTTACCACTGAGTACGGCTGTCTGCATAGAGAAGTTGGGTGTGTTTGCTATTAGTGAAAGCAGCATTTCCTGAGAGATTCGTGGTCCTGCTCTGTGGGTGATGCTTTCTGTTCCCTGCAGGCCTTTGACTTCCTGCTGCTGCTACGGGCCGACTCGCTGCATCGCCTCGGCCTGCCTACTAAGGATGGGGTTGTGCGGTTTAGCCCCTACTGCGTCTGTGACTACATGTACGTGTGGGTCGATGTCTTTCCCTACTGCCTCGGTCAGCCCTGTTTGCCCCAGTTCCAGGACATTCGGGTTTGGGGCATGTGGGCGGAGCTGGCTGCACTTCCCGCCAAGGACTGCTGTGTGTCTGAGGGATGGATGCAGTTGGTCTTTTCACCCTCTTGCCCTGCAGATCAGGTGTTTCAGCCTTAGTGCTTCTCTGATTTGATTCCACAGGGAGCTGGAGAGAGGCTCTGAGAAGAAGGCCAGTGGCCCGCTGTCACCGCCCACCGGACTGTCTGGCCCAGCGTCTGCAGGCCCCACCGTGCGGCTTGGCTCTTTGCCCTACTCCCTGGTGTTCCGTGTCCTGCTGCAGTGTTTGAAGCAGGTGAGGTGGTTGGTCCCCTGAGCTGCATTAGTTCAGACTGAGCAAGGACTGGTGCCGCCCAGACCGTACGTACAGGTCCTTTCCCTGCATTAGTGACCTTGGGAGGTTCGTCACTGGTTTTCAGGTGTCGCCCCAAGGTTCCACGGCAGTTCTGTCACCATGTGTTGAGCACCTGCTGTGTGCAAACCACCACATGGAATGGGCTGGGGAGACATTCCTGCCTCTAGAAGGTGGTTATGGTGCAAGACTAAGGTGTGCAGACAGAGAACTGGAACTGTGGAGCAGGGCTGGCCTCAGAGGGAGGCACAGACCGGCTTGAGTGGGACTGTAGGTGGGTGCATTCACATCTGGTCGGAGGCAGGTAGGGTTAGTCTTGAAAGGCGGGGAAGGTTCCAGTGGCAAGAGTAAGCAAAGCATGGAAGTAAGGTAGATGCAGTTTTAGTTTTGTTGGTGGAGACTTAGCGGGTGGGATGGGGAGGCAGGAGAGTTCAGGCGTGTTTCCTGACAGGAGCCAGCGAGAGAGGAGAAGTGGGCAGCGGTGTGCCGTGGGGCGGAGGGCAGGACAGCTGTAATAGGCTGGGGGAGCCCCTGAGGGCTGTAGCAGGAGGCAGGGCCAGGTTGCTGGGTGCACCTGATGTTGGCACTAAAGGGGACCATCAGAGACTTTCCGTGAGTCTCAAGGCTTTCAGGACTTGTGGCTGCTGGTGTAGCTTATGGGCAGTGGTCACTGCTAATGGAGGTTGGAAGGGCCACTGACTCGGTCTGGTGGTGCTAAGACTGTCCTCCCCATTGTGGCCCTGGGTTGGTTGCAGTCCTGCGGCAGTTAACCTGGGCTCCTGGATTGCAGCTGGATGCTTGCTGCTGCTCCCCTTGGGCTGGTGTAATAGCTTTGACCTGCTGTACCTCATTGTGCTCTGGGTGGGCGTCAGTCAGGGCCCCTCAGCATCAGTGCACAGGCAGGCAGTCCCAGGGCTCCCATTGAGCGAATGGGGAGGATGGGGCCAGGAGTGTGGAAGTTCCAGGTCCAGCTAAAAAGAGGCAGTGTTGTCTCTGCACTGGGTCCCCTGCTCAGCCTGGCACAGGGAAGGGCAGCCGCTGCCCTCCCAGCTCTACCCAGCCCTCCCTGTCTGGCCTAGGAGTGTGGAAATCAGAAGAGGAGGGTCCACAGCCCCCCCCCCCCCCCCCCCCCCCCACACACATACAGCTGTTCTGCTCCAAACAGCTTCAAACCTGAAAACTCCATCTCCCTGCTTCAGGGTGCAGACCTCCCCCTGACTGACGCATCTTCCTGCAGGAGACCGACTGGAAGGTGCTGAAGCTTGTGCTCAGCAAGCTGCCTGAGTCGCTACGCTATAAGGTCCTCATTTTCACCTCTCCATGCAGCGTTGACCAGCTGTCTTCAGCTCTCTGCTCCATGGTAATGTGCTGCTTCTGTGCTGCTCACTGGGGCGGGGGGGCAGTGCTGCAGCATAGTTCCTCCCTCGCCAAAGGCTTTGAGGGAGGGGCTGCAGGAGGCACGGTGAAACACTGGACAGAGTTTCCTTCCCAGATGCAGTCTCTGGAGTGGGGATCCTGCCTCCAGGACCCGCCCTCCCTTTCTCAGCTTATGGGGCAGAACGCCGGAGGTCCCTGGTGTTCAGCTGGAACTTCAGAGACTGAGTGTGATGTCTCCTCTCCTTTCCTGTCTCTTCCTCGCCAGGGTTCGGTGGCAGGCGCTTCAGTCACATTTCCTGTCTCTCCCTAGCATCAGGGTGGGTGCTCTTCCACTTCTTTGAAAGGCGGACCTTTGTCCAGAAAAAGAAGTAGAAGGCCCTTAGGCTCTTGACTCCTCCTCCCACTGGGCCTCAGTTCACGGGGGCCTCCTTACACCCTCCGGCCACCCAACAGTTGGCCTAGCCACCAGGCATGGCCTCACGTCTGGCCCTTGGTTTTTAGCTCTCAGGTCCCAAGACCCTCGAGCGGCTCCGAGGCACCCCAGAAGGGTTCTCCAGAACTGACCTGCACCTGGCTGTGGTTCCCGTGCTGACAGCATTGATCTCCTACCATAACTACTTGGACAAAGCCAGACAGGTACTGGATGGGAGAGTGATGGTCAGACTGCAGTGCCTCGTCCTCAGGACTTTTCATTAAGCTAAATGGGCTCAGTATTTTCGTCCTACCCCAGTGTAGCTGCTAGGCCAGGGCGAGGGGACCTGACTTTGCTTCCCCATGTGCCCGCTGGACCCCTCCCACCTCGTGCAGCCTAGAACTGGAGGCACCTGACTCCTGGGTCCGTGGGCTTAATGCATTGCGTGACTGCCCCCCAACATACACACATAAGCATCTGTTCTTTGAGGAGTGTTATCTGGCTTGTCCTTGCTGCAGCTTTAGGACAGGTAGCCGAGCCTCTTGGCAGAGTTTACCCTGTTTTGAGAGGTAGCGTGGCTGGGCCACCGTCTCCCGACTTCTATCTGCTTCTACACCTGCCATCAGGTGCCGCGAGCATGAACAGTAATGCTTGTTTTCTTTATTCCTTGCTGCTGGGAGTGAGGCCCACACTGAGCCCTTATATTCACTATCATTTAAGTTCCGTAGAAAGGTCGGGTAGTGTGCTCAAGGTCATGGCCAGCAAGCAGAGGGGCCAACACTCATTCTGGGCTTTCTGAGCCCTGAGCCTGTACTCCTGATCACAGCGCTGTCGGGAACTCATTTAATTCCCCACCCCACTCCCTCCCTGAACCCCCAGAGGGGCTGCTGGCCATGCGGGACTGTAGGTTCTCTGAGTCCTTTTGAGGCGGGAAGTATTTCTCAGGTGTGGGGCAGCTGCAGGATATCATAATCATCCATGGGGCCTTGAGGCTGTGGCCCACGCCTGCACTTGGCACTTGTGTCCTACGGGCCCAGCTTCACTGTCTTCGTGGAGGATACCGCCCAGGGTCGTTGTGGGCCTAGCGGTCTTACTATGTCAGACAGAGCCTCCCTTGCAATAAGGCCAGCTGGTTGGGGGTCCTGCCAAGGGAGTGAGGGGCCCAGCATGTCCTGGCTCCAGGATGTTGGCTGGTGGGGAGGTGTCAGGGAGTCCCTGACTGGAGCAGTTCCAGTATCCAGGCGGCTTGGGTGGGGTCAGCTGCTGGTGGCTCTGCTGCTTAGGCACTCAGAGACCTGACACAAGGCACTCGCCCTTCATAAGCCTTGTCCTCCTTCTGTGTAGGACATTCTCGGGTGGGCTGAGGGGTAGACAGTGCGCTGGCTCACCAGCACAGCTATCGGAAGACGGGTGGGGGTGCAGAGGGCCTGTTGTAGGGGCCTGGGTCCGAGACAGCCTGTGCTGCCCCACAGCGGGAGATGGTGTACTGCCTGGAGCAAGGCCTCATCTACCGCTGCGCCAGCCAGTGTGTGGTGGCCCTGGCCGTCTGCAGCGTGGAGATGCCCGACATCATGGTCAAGGCTCTGCCCGTCCTGGCTGTGAAGCTCACGCACATCTCGGCCACGGCCAGTGTGGCCGTCCCACTTCTGGAGTTCCTGTCAAGTAAGTGTCAGTAGCTCCACGTGTGCACGTGTGTGCGTGTGTGCACATGTGTGCGAGTGTGGGGTGGACCCTTGAGTTTTGGTCTGCGCCCTGCCCTGCCTGAAATAACCTGGGCCCACTTGTCTGACCTCATTTCGTAGCCCCTCTGTGGCTGCCTGTTGGTGCACCATCCTCTTGGGGACCTGGCAGATGCCACCTCTGCTGCATCAGGACCTTTGCACCTCCTGCCCCTGCTCCTTGAATGCTTTCCTCCTTGGCCTTTGAGTAGCCGGCTCCTTTCGTCCCCTCAGTGTTGGTTTAAATTGTGCAGAAGTCCCCTATTACTTGCCATTGGTCTCTGCACGCAGCTTGGCTCTCACAGCCTCCTCTTTGTTCCCCTCAAAGCACTCAGCACAGCTTGGAGAGGGCTTTGCAGACCCACCTCTCAGATTGCGACTTCTAGGAGCCCCAAGGTGCCCGCCCACCCCTTCATTCCTAGTACCCTGGAGTGTGTTTGGGCCTCAGCAAGCCCTCGTGTGTAGACAGCATGAGCCAAGCAGGGCCAGCACTTCTGCAAAGGGCCACATGCAGCCTCTGCTACACATTTGTTTTGTCTACAACCCTGTAAAAATGTGAAAATGATTCTTATCTCCAGGGTCATACAAGTGCAGGCCACTGGCCAGATTTGGCCTAGGGACCATAATTTGCCAACCCTTGGAATAGAGAGCCAAAGGTTAGGGGAAGACCATACTTTGGTGGGCTGTGGCCTTTATTCCTTTGTAGCCCCCTTGGGTCAGAGTGGCTGCATCACCTTTCAGATAGCACAGGTCCCTGGTGACTTCAGCACCCCTGGCAGCCTTGGCCTGTCCCTGCCGGACTAGCCGTGGGCTCTTACTGGCTGTCTCCATGTTTTGCAGCTCTGGCCAGGCTGCCTCATCTCTACAGGAACTTTGCAGCAGAGCAGTACGCAAGTGTGTTCGCCATCTCCCTGCCATATACCAACCCTTCCAAGTAAGTGCTGGCACGCATCCCCTAGGAGGCCAGCCCAGGGGCCTCTGCTTGCTAGAGCCAGGCCACTCAGAGCAGAAGGCCCTGCGGCCTCTGTTGCCTAGAATTGGTCTGTGCTCCCAGCTGCTGGAGCATTTCCCTTTCTTCTCACAGGTTCAACCAGTACATTGTGTGCCTGGCCCATCACGTCATAGCTATGTGGTTCATTAGGTGCCGCCTTCCCTTCCGGAAAGACTTTGTTCCTTTTATCACCAAGGTAAGCTGGTGCTGGGGCTGGGACTGGCTCTGCTGTTGGCCACACACGGCTGGAGCAGGGTGATAGGTGGGGAGAGAGGTTGGGCATCATTCGGTGCTATTTTTATGGTGCCTGGAGGCTCTTCTGAGCCTGGCTCGCTGGGGCAGGAGCTGCCACCTGTGTCCTAGATCTGCAGCTCGTCCCAGGCTGGTAGCATACCTGGGTGGGGCTGATGGGTGCACAGGGAAGAAGTGTGTGGGTGCCCCAAGGGCCAGTCTCCCCAACCTCCAGCTCAGGTCTGCTCCACTCTTCCAGGGCCTGCGCTCCAATGTCCTCCTGTCTTTTGATGATACCCCTGAGAAGGACAGCTTCAGAGCACGGAGCACCAGTCTCAACGAGAGACCCAAGAGGTGTGGGGCCAGTCATGGGTCTGCCTGGTGTCCGGGTGGGGTGGGGTCAGGTCTGCGAGTTGTCACCCGTGACCAGCATGGTGCATGCAGGGCCTGGGGCTGACCGGCTGCCCCCAAGCCAGTGAATGGAAATAGGATGTGTGGCTGAGGGTGTGCCCCTGTTCAGGCCATGCTGGGCACCAAGATGCCCTTGGGTTTTGAGGCAGGGCAGGGCCTCTGAAGGCCACGAGTGCTCCACATTCAACTGAAGAGTCCAGAGACCTTTGCACCAAGGCTGTGGCATCGTGGAGTCTGTTTATTGGGCTGTGGCCAGTGTAAGAGGTACTGAGCTGGGGATTGGGGTGCCAGCTGTAGGGCCTCTGGATCTGGATCTGACTCCATTGGATAAGCCCAGGGTTTCATTAGGGTAGCTGTGACTCCTGAGAAGCCGAACGCTGGGATGGGGAGGAGCCCCAGGGCCTGAAGATCCTCCCCTGGGGACCCAGGTCAGCCCAACCTCTGGTCAGGGTGCCTCTTCTCCAGAGCTCACGCTCTGGCCCCTGGCCAACCAGGAGACGTGTTATTCTCTGCCATCACAGCTGCTTCTGCCGGATCTGACAGAGCTGTGCTAGGCCTTGTGTTCTTGTTTGCATTTCACTTGAATGGCTACCCCCTCCAGACCTCCACCTTCCCACCTAAGCTTTTTTGGCTCTCCCTCAGTGGGATACGGCATTTTCCAGAATGACCAGGTCAGTGCCTGAAGTCACAAGCTTTTCTCTCAAGCTTCTGGTGGCTTGGGGCCACTAACTAAGAACTAGCCTCTTTTGAACAATTACGTTTGGGGCTTCAGCTCTTCCCGGTCCCCAAGCCGGGCAGTGCAGGCCTCCCTTGGGGTGCGCGCAGGACACCTGGTCAGCACAGCCTGGAATCTGCCATGTGGCGAGATCCACACGTTTAGTTTGCAGTAGTGTTCTTTGTTTTGGTATCGTGCGTGAAACCTGACTTTTTCTGTCAGGTTTACAAGATGTATTTTCATGCATTTTTGTTTTCTGTTTCTTCCCCCTGCTAACTGGCTTCTGGCATGGTTTTTTGTTCGTCTCACCCACGGGCTCTCCATCTGACCCTGTGGCCTGTGACCTTTCCTCCTCATTCCTCCAATGGCTTGCTCCTCCCCTCCCGGGAGCCGGGCTCCCTGGGGCTTGGGCCTTCCTTCCTCACCTGGTAGTTTGAGGATAGCCAGACCCCCCAAACAAGGCTTGAATAACTCTCCACCCGTCAAAGAATTCAAGGAGAGCTCTGCAGCCGATGCCTTCCGGTGCCGCAGCATCAGTGTGTCTGAACATGTGGTCCGCAGGTAGTGGGCTTTGTCGGGCGGGGGGCTCAGACCCTGGAGCTTGGCCCGTGAAGTGGTGCTGCCAGGCGGGAGTACCCGGGTGGCGGTGCATGGGGCTGCTTGCATGACTTCGTTGTCTGCCCCGCCCTCCCTGGCTGGAGCAGGAAGAGAGCCCAAGTGGCAACCCCTGGCCACAGGGGCCTGTGCTGGTGAGCCCAGCCCTCGGTCCAGGGAGCCTGGCAGTGAGGGATGGGAAGGTTGCATTCTGTCCCCAAGCCTTGTACGAGCATGGGCTGGCTACACGGCATCCTCAGGCTGGCCTGGGAGCCCAAAGCAGGGTGGTTCCTCTGAGAAAATGTCCAGTGGCAGCCTCCTGCAGGCCTGTCCCCAGTGGTCAGGGGCCTTTGCAAATTAAAGCAGCACCCATGCAGGTCAGGTGGGAACAGTCTCCAGGGTTTGGCCTTCCACATCACCTCTAGTGGACTTCTTGAGCTCTCTTGTAGAAAAGGTCTGCTTTCTGTGGTAGCTGAAAGGGAATGGGGGCTCTTTTGTAGGGCAGTGGGAACAGTGGCCAACCTGGGAGGGGCAGGGGACACCTGGATTCTCAAGGGGTGAAGTCTTGGTCACTCCTCCCTGCTGTGTCCGGGTGCAGGTGTGGGCTTTCAGGGGTCGCTGCTTCCAGGCTGGGCTGCACTGCACTGAGCAGGGGAGACATGTCCCCTCACTCAGAAGCCTCTTCGTACCTTAGCGTCCTGCTGCTCGGAGACCCACCTCCTCGCTGATGCCTGGCTGGGTCCCGGCCTTAGGCCTGCCTCCACCGAGTGGAATGTGGCTGGGTGCGAGGGGAGGGGGTCAGGGAGGCTCCCTCTTAGTTTTTTCCCCAGCAAATTCTCTATTATGAGCAAAATATGTCTTAGGGGCTGTGGAATTTGCGCCAAAATCAAACTTACATAAGCCCCTTGTGGTCGCTGGGGTGCATGTGGAGCACGAGGTGACCTGAGTGTGAGGGCGAAGAGCCACACATGAAGCTCAGACTCTCCCTTTCCTCGATGGGAGATGGCCCTGTGGGCAGAATGCAATCTTTGTGCGTGTGTCCCCCAGTCTCGCTCTCTCTGCATGACTAAACTATTCTGCCACGAAGCCAGAGTCTAACTCTCCTGTGCTTTGGTGAGGGAACATCCTGTTTCTCCTGCCTCCTAAGCCTCTGCTCCCAGGAGTGGGTCTGGGTCTCCCATGAGCTCCTGCGCTTCCTCTCTGGGGTGACGTGTCCACTACGTTTGCTAAGCTGTGGCTCAAGCAGCCACGTGCACTTGGGGGCGGGGGGGGCGGGCGTCTTTCTGAGCTTGGCCCTTTTAGCTCATGCATGCCTCCATCTCTGGACCCCGGTGGTAGATGCTGTGGCCTTCCCAGTGCCCTGACCTTGCTATGGTCCCTCCCTCCAGCAGGATCCAGACGTCCCTCACGAGCGCCAGCTTGGGGTCTGCAGATGAGAACTCGATGGCCCAGGCTGATGACAACTTGAAAAATCTTCACTTGGAGCTCACAGAAACGTGTCTGGATATGATGGCCAGATATGTGTTCTCCAACTTCACAGCAGTCCCCAAGAGGTGTGGGCCAGGCTCCAGGGTTGGGATGGGGGGCACAGGGCCCAGCTTTTCTTCTGTGACTTACTTGGTCAAAGCAGTGGCAGCAGGCATGGTCTGCCGCCTCCTTGCTCTGGGTCACCCTGGGCAGGGCAGCTCTGCATGTCTGATGCTCCCTTCTCTAGGCAAGAGATCTCTGGAAGCCAAGATGCCCTTCCACCAGGTGCGGTGTCCAGCCACAGGGCCTACGCTCCTATGCTTTCAGGTCCCCTGTGGGAGAGTTTCTCCTGGCTGGCGGTAGGACCAAAACCTGGCTGGTTGGGAATAAGCTTATCACCGTGACAACAAGCGTGGGGACTGGAACCCGGTCACTGCTGGGCCTGGATTCAGGAGAATTGCAGGGCAGCCCAGAGTTGAGGTGACTATTTCCCACCCTCTGCCTGCTGAGCCTTGACAGTGGCTGTCCTGAGCCCAGACCTCCGTGGGATGGTGCTCTGCCGGACTGGAGCCCATGGGGCGCCCTGGTCACGCTCTGTGTGGACCTTTCTGTCTTCAGTTCTGACCTCAGCATGCACATGAGACAGACAAAGGAGGCGCCAGCCAAGCTGGAGTCCCAGACTGGGCAGCAGGTGTGCCTTGGGGCCCGGGACCGGGTCCGCTCCATGTCGGGTGAGCCTCTGCCCCACTCCCTCTCGGACATGTGTCTAGAGCCCTGTGCTCAGGAAGGCCCCTGGGAGGCAGGGGACAAGGTGGTTGGCTTCAGGCTTGGCCCAGTTCCTGAATAACTGGGGTGCTACCCTTGTGAGCCCTCATCGTGGGTGTGGGGGGAGGGGCATACTTTGTACGCAGCCGCGGCCCAAGACCCCCTTGCTGCTGAGGGTCTGTTCTCATGGCCAGTGCTTCCTAGAACCCTCAGCAGCCCTGCCCCCGAGCCTAGCTCACCACTGGAGCTTTTCTCTGATGCAACTGGAATAAGCCGTGGTCCAGCTCTGTGGAAGGTGCCGGGGCCGTTTTCTGTGGCTCTGGGTCCCCCAAAGCTGATACTATAAGAGGACCCTGCCCAGGCAGGGCTGAGCTGTGCCGGGCACTGACTTGGCTTCTTGGCCAGATGGGCTTTGCTTGGGTGGAGCAGCCAGGTGTGTGCTGGTGGCCCAGCAGGAAGTGGTCACCAGCCCTCCTGCCCTCATCCCCCTTAGGGGGCCACGGCCTTCGAATTGGTGCCCTGGACACTCCAGCCTCCCACTTCCCAGGTGGCCCTACCCTCCCGGGCTCACAGACTACACCAGCCAGTAAGCCTGAGAAGGCCTCAGCTAGCACCCAGCTCCCGGTGCAGAAGGAGAAGACGAACCTGGCGGCCTATGTACCCCTGCTGACCCAGGGCTGGGCGGAGATCTTGGTCCGGAGGCCCACAGGTACTGAGGGGTGGCCCTGTACTCAGCCAGCCTGGGTGTCTGTTACACATAGCGTGGAACAGGTACCCACGAGGGGACACATGGGAGTGAGCAGCAGGCAGCTGGGCCACAGCGTTATTTTGGAGGTGACTTTTCAGTTAAGTCCCCAGAGGTGGACAGTGAGGGAGACGTAGGGGGCATAACAGTCTACTCAGGCACCACAACAAAGCGCCTAGACCAGGCATCTTATGTAACAGGAGTGTCTTTCTTCCCAATCCCGGAGTCCGGGAGTCTGAGATCAAGGTGTCTGCAGGACTGGTTCCTCCTGAGGCCTTGGCTGGTAGACAGTTTCTTCCCCTGTGTCCCATAACCCTGTGTCCCATTCCTCTGTTTCCATCTGTATCTCCTCTTCTCACAAGGACACCGGTCAGATTGGGTAGGCCACTCATGTGACCTCATTTTACCTTAATCACTTAAAGACTTTTTCTTCAAATAGAGTCACATTCTGAGATCGTGGGGGTTAAGAATTCAACATGAAATTTTGGGACACGATCAGCCCGTAATGGGTATTTCAGGCTAAAGGAAGGTCTTACAAGCCAAGGCCCAGGGTTCAGGAGGCACCTTGGTCGCAGTATGGGCCCAGGGGGTGTTGGGCCCCATGGAGACCTCCAGTGCTGGGCACAAGACTGTGGGGATGGAGGCCAAGAGAGGCTCCTCACTCGTGTGTAACTCAGTCCCCCTGGTTCTGGCTAGGGAGTGGGCAAGCTGGAGGTGGGAGACCAGGTGAGAAGGGCCAGATGGGGTAGGAGGAGGTGGGTCAGGGTCAGGTGAGATACTAGGGACGTGAGGATGCTCAGAAAGGAAGGTCAAGTCTAAGTGTAGGCCATAGGCTTTGTGGGGAGGAGGACCTTCCCAGCCAGGCCTTCCCTTCCCAGCCCACTGGGGAGGAGTCTGCTGCTTTGCTGTGCCTCCTGAGCCTGGCCTGAGTGCAGAGGCTGACCCAGGGCAGCCGAGTGCCCATCACTGAGGCAGGTGTCCCACCAGATAGGTGTTGCCCTGATCTTGGGGCCTGGGGGACGGGGGGTGGGAACATCAGGACAAAGTCAGGGACGTGCCTTGAATAGGGCCTGGCCAGTCTGCTTGCTCTCACTCCACTCTGAGCACTCAGAGCCCTGCGGGCCCCAGGTGCGTGCCCTTGAGGGTCAAGGCACTAGGGGCTCCCCAGGGAGGGCTGGAAGGGGGTAGCTGGTGGGATACATGGGATTGCGGCTTGAGGGGTGCTGCCTTTTGTCCCCAGGGAACACCAGCTGGCTGATGAGCCTGGAGAACCCACTGAGCCCCTTTTCCTCGGACATCAACAACATGCCCCTGCAGGAGCTGTCCAATGCCCTGATGGCCGCCGAGCGCTTCAAGGAGCGTCGGGACACAGCCCTGTACAAGTCACTGTCGGTGCCGGCAGCCAGCTCAGCCAAGCCCCCGCCTCCCCCACGGTCTAACACAGGTGAGCACCTGGTGCTCACCATCTGAGGGCGTGTGGTACGCTGCACTGTGGGGACATGCCTGGGACGGGGTCCCTGAGTCTTTCTTGGCACTGCCAGCCTCGGGCAGCTCGAGGAGGCTGACTTGTGGGAAGATGCTGTGCCCCTAACCCTGGTGTTCAGGGGCAGGGCCTGCTCCAGCAGAAACAACTCTCTTTGGAGACTGGGTACTGGTAGAGGGGCAGGCTTGATGGTCCCTTTGCCGGTCTCACTCACAGGAAGGATGTGGGCAGGACTCTGGGAAGCCTTTGCTCTGCACCCTTCTTGGGATGTCCAGTGTGTGGGACTGTGGGGGTGGCCCCATTTTTGCTGGGGTGTTGGGTTTGGATGCACCAAGCATACAGCCTGAGCCTTCCCACAAACTCTAAAGCTTCTGCTTGCCTGGGCTGGGGCCATCTTTCTAGGCCACCCTCTGGCCACAGATAGCATTTAGAGGCTGAGCTCTGTTCCCGAGGAAGAGGGATGCACTCCCCTCCCCGAAGTCCGCTCAGGCAGCTGAGACCCCTCGCGTGACCTGCCCACTGCCTCCCCGGATGCTGCTGGCCCTCCCCTCTCTCTCTCCAGGCTCCGGGTCTGTGCAGGACTAGTGGTGCCTGTCCTTTCTGCTCAACCTGTGTGTAGTCTCTCCTCTGCTGACTGGCCGCTCACGGCTTCCCTTGCAGTGGCCTCTTTCTCCTCCCTGTACCAGTCCAGTTGCCAAGGAAAGTTGCACAGGAGCATTTCCTGGGCAGGTATTCACGCATCTCCTTAGGAAAGCAGTGTTTGCTGCAGAGCCCTGCTCTGCCTCATAGGTGCCGTTTTCACTGTCCCTCATTTGCTCACCCTCCATGATCCCGTCAGCCTCTCATCGCCCTCCGGGAGCAGGGCCCCAACTCGCATGAAGACATCTGTGCAGAATGTGTCTGCTTTGCTGGCAGGAACCCCTCTCCCTTGTGCCTTTATGGTTGATCTTTGTTCCTGGGCCTTCCCAGCCCTGGGGCTCAGCCAAGCCACCCTTGCCCTGACCTCTGGTGGTCTGATTAGTTTTGAGAACTCACAAATTGAGCTGTGTCTGCCTTTCATCATGGGCTGGCTAAGGGCCTGCAGGCTGGCCTCTGGGCTGTTACCCCCAGGCCCTGACAAGGGACTAATGCAGCACTCCGGCCCACCTGCCTCCCCACGCGTGGGCAGGAACCAGCTAGGAGAGGGCAATGTGCAGATGGTGTCTGGCAGGCAGCTAATGGATGACACGTGTGCAGGATTGTGTGCAGGTGGCTTCAGGCTGTGCTAACCCTCAGTGGCTTCTTCTCACCCTGCCCCTGGCCCTGACACTGGCACAGGAAATGCTGCTTTGGGGCATCATGCCTTCTCCTGAGCACACCTGGACTTGGAAGGCAAGCCTCTGCTTCCCAGAACAAGCTCCCCAGTCGGTGTCCACACAGGGACTTCTCCTGCATCAGTGTTTCCTCCAGCCCAGGCTGGGAGGAGTTTGGGCCTCTTTCCCAGTTCCTGGGCTGATCCAGCCACTCCTTCTGAGCTGAGGCCTCATCTCAGGTGTTGTTCCTTCCTCTCGGGGTCCATCTGCCCTCACCTACCTGTCTGCTGGAGGAGCAGAGGAAAGCTTCTAGAGGACACCAGGCTGGGTTGATGGGGATTAGAAGAACCAGATGACCCCTCGTCCTGACCCTCAGGAGCCTGTGTTAGGAGCCGCCCTGTGTCAGAGCTCACACCCATTCCCCTCAGAATGCCCTTCTCCAGCTGGCTTGGTGGGAGGGGGTGGCTCAGAGCCATAGGCAAGGAAAGCCATGGGGGTCTCTGCTGGGGGCAGCTGTGCCCTATGGTGGGGGAAAGGCTGGTGCCTTTGAGGCCACAGGAGCTTCCTGGGCTGGGCCGGCACCCAGCAGCCCTCTCTGTGTCCTCCCAGACTCTGCCGTGGTTCTGGAGGAGGGAAGTCCAAGTGAGGCTGCTTCGCTGGCAGAGCCCCCGGAGTTGGAGGACTTTGAGGCAACCCTGGGCACAGACAGGCACTGCCGCCATGCCGAAGCATACAGCAGGGTGAGTGCAGCTGGACACCGGAGCCGCCGGCCTGTTGAGCCCTATGGCTACTTTCCATCCAGTTCTTCGGGGCCAGGCTCGCTTTCAGACCTCAGCTTGAGCCACTGGGTGTGGGAGGAGAGGTCAGGCTGAAGGGGGTCTGAAGTGGAAGGGCAGGGCTGAGGCAGGGGTGGGGTCAAGGCAAAGGGATGGGGTCTCAAGCAGATAGATGGGGCAGAGGGACCCTCCACTCTAGGCTTTGTGGCTCTGAACTTGGGTGGCTCTTTTACCTCCCTTTCTCATATAAAAAATGGCTTGCTGTTCTTCCCAGTCCCTTCTGCTCAGCCAGTGAATTTCCCAGAGCTCCATCTAGGGATAGCTTTTCTGGTGGCACCCTGTGGTTTGTGGGGCTCTTGGCTCTGCTCAGCATGGGACACAGGCAGGTGCTGCCCTGGGGTGGGGGGGGCGGGGTGAGGTTGGGACCATCAACTTGGTGCTGGTGGCTCTGTGGCCCTGAGGCCTCAGTGTCGGGCCTCATTGCCTCCCGGTGAACCCCAGGTGGGCTCAGTGGGCTGGGCTCACTTCAGACCTCAACCAATGAAGGTTCTCTTGGGATCTGTTCTTTCCAGTCATCCTCAACCTCTAGCCAGGAGGAGAAGTCATTCCGAGCAGAGGAGCTGTCTTCTGGGGGGATCCCCATTGAGCGGGCTGTCTCCTCCGAGGCAGCCCGGCCGTCTGTGGACCTCTCTTTCCAGCCCTCGCAGCCCCTGAGCAAGTCCAGCTCCTCGCCTGAACTACAGACCCTGCAGGACATCCTCGGGGACCCTGGGGACAAGGCTGATGTTGGCCGGCTGAGTCCTGAGGCCAAGGCCCGGTCACAGTCAGGGACCCTAGATGGGGGAAGCACTACCTGGTCAGCTATGGGTGAAGCCAGCCAGGGCCCGACCCACGCCGAGAGTTCCATGCCTTCCAGCTGTCCCCGCTCCCCCAGTGGCCTGCGGCCCCGAGGCTACACCATCTCTGATTCGGCCCCATCACGCAGGGGCAAGAGGGTGGAGAGGGACTCCTTCAAGAGCCGAGCCGGAGCCTCCAATGCTGACAAGGTGCCAGGCATCAACCCCAGGTGAGCCTCACCCTCCGGGCTGGAGCTCCTGGACATTCCTGTAGGAATGTGGCACCTAAGCAGCCCTGGACAGAAAAAAGCTGGGGTACAGGCCTGCGTGTCCTCTGTCCTGGGGCTGGTCAGAGCCACAGGAGAGGGCAGTCCTTTGGTGATGGGGTGCAGGTCCTGCTGCTTTCTGTGTGTGCTGTGACCACACTGGCCGTGACCCCGATCTGGGGTCTGCAGCACTAAGCTCATCCCTCATCTCTCTCTCTGCAGCTTCGTGTTCCTCCAGCTCTACCACTCACCTTTTTTTGGTGATGAGTCCAACAAGCCAATCCTTTTGCCCAATGAGGTGGGCGTGCCCTTTCTCCCCTTCAGGGGTCCCCTGGAGCCTGGGGGCAGGGCTCAGTGGGATGCCCAGCTCTGGGTAGTAGAAGCAGTAGCCCAGGCCTGCAGTGGGCTATAGCCTCAGCTCCCTGTGGCAGCCTGTGGTAATCTCCCTGGGTGGGGAGAGCCCTCCCTTGGGCAGGCACCTGGCTGAGGCTGGCCAGGCAGGGCTGGTGGCAGGGGACAGCCACTGCCCCAGACTCAGGCAGGGCTCTGTGGCTACAGTCCTTCGAGCGGTCAGTGCAGCTCCTTGACCAGATCCCATCATACGACACACACAAGATTGCTGTCCTGTACGTGGGAGAAGGCCAGGTGAGGCTTCCGGGCTGGCAGGGGCTGCCTAGGTGCCAGGGAAGAGCTGGGCAGCCTTCCTGCCTGGGGTGGGGGTTGGGGGTACGAGCCCTCGTCCTCCACAGAGCTCAGTCACTGTGTTAGCTGCTAGAGCATCTAGTGGTGATTGAGCTTTGTGCCAGGTACTGTTCTGGTGCCAGGACACAGGAGTGAGAATGGCAGGTCAGTGTGTGAGCACATGGCATGCCAGATGGTGCTAAGGGCTATGGAGGGGGAAGGTGGCAGGTCCCAAAACTGCACGTGTGAGCAGAGTGCTGTTCACATCAGTAGTCCAAGGAGGAGACACCAGCAGAGAAGTAAGGGAGGTGAGCCTGTGTGCAGGTGTGTGTGGGAGCGTCCTGTGCAGGAGCAGCCTGTGCAAAGGCCCTGGGGAGGGGCATGCCTCGTGTAATTGAGGGCAGGCGCCGAATGGGCAGGAGGCAGGATGGGGAAGTGATGGGGAGGGGGCCGATCCTTGACATCCTCATGGGCCACTGTATTTTTGTTCCCAGTGAGGTGGGAGGGCCTTGGGTGGTTTGAGCCATGTGTTTGCTATGACTCAGTGGAAGTCTCAAAAGCATCCTCTGGCCGCCGAGCGGAGGGTGGTGGAGGGGCAGTGACAGCCCAAGTGAGAGGGGCAGGCCTGAGGAGCATGGCATTGCAGTGCTGGGCAATATTCGGGTTCTGGGTGTGTTTTGAAGTTTGACCACCTTTGCTGGCGGATGGATTATGAGAGAAAGGGGAAGTCAGAGATGTCGCCTGTCAGCTGCTAATATGGTTATCTTGCGCTGAATCCAGGGTGACAACAGAAGTGGGGCTCTTTGCCAAGCCACACCAGTTAACCCCACCACCACCCACCGGTCCCCAGTAGCAGTCAGCCCTCAGGGCTCTCAGGAGCTGTGCTCAGGGTGGGGCAGGGTATGATGGGGTCCGCTGGGGAGGGGTGCCTTCACGCTTCTCCCTCCTCCCCACAGAGCAACAGTGAACTCGCCATCCTGTCCAACGAGCACGGCTCCTACAGGTACACGGAGTTTCTGACGGGCCTGGGCAAGCTCATCGAGCTCAAGGACTGCCAGCCAGACAAGGTGTACCTGGGCGGCCTGGATGTGTGTGGCGAGGACGGCCAGTTCACCTACTGCTGGCACGATGACATCATGCAAGGTTTGAGCCTTCCCAGGGCGTGGGTCCTCTTCAGCCCTGTTCCTTTTGGCCTGCCCTCGGGAGCAGTGCAGGTGTCCAAGGGCCCAAGGTCACCAGCCTGAGCACTGAGGCAGCAGCTGGGCTGGCACCTCTGCTTCCAGAAGCTCTGCTCTCAGGGAGAGGAGCCACCTGCTGCTGGCCAGGCACCAGAGATACAGCTCCTGCGGGTGATCCGAGCCTCTGCTCCTGGCGAGGGGCACAGGGGCCTGCGTCCCCTGCCAGCGCCCCGCCCGGGCTGCACCGGCCCCACTCAGCTCGGCCCCGTTCCGCCTCACAGCTGTCTTCCACATCGCCACTCTGATGCCCACCAAGGATGTGGACAAGCACCGCTGCGATAAGAAGCGCCATCTGGGCAACGACTTCGTGTCCATCGTCTACAATGACTCTGGCGAGGACTTCAAGCTGGGTACCATCAAAGTGAGTGAGGTTGCCTTCTGGGTGGGCGGGCAGGCAGGCATGGACCCGGCCCCTGGCTGCAGGCCACATCTCTCTGGGGAAGTGCCCACTGGCATGTTTCGAGTGGAGGCAGTGAGCAGGTGCTGTTAGCGTCAGTGCGGTGATGAGCAGGAGCAGCGACCTGCTTTAGTGTCGCCCACTACCAGCTGGGCTGGGCAGGTCCCCCTTCTGAGCCTGTGTCCTTCTCTTCTGTAATGAGGATGACGACAGCCCTGTCAGTTTCTTCATGGAGCCTGTGGCACCTGAGGTTTTGTGAGGAATAACCGAACATACACAGGTCCTTAGCAGGGGGCGTGGCATGCAGTAGGCGCTCAGTGTGCTTATAGTGCCGTGAGGCTGTGTGCCCTTCCCTCTGGTACCTCGTGTCATTGCAGAGTGGGGGGTGGGGCCAGGTGACAGGACCTGGTACTCCTGCTCTCTCCTCTACACAAGGACACTTGGACTTGAGGTCAGGGTGGGGATGTGAAAGATAGCTGCAAGGCCAAATGGGGTGGGGAGCCCAGTGCAACCCAAGTGTCCAAGGCACTGGTCCTCAGAGGGGTTCAGATTTATTCTAAAGGCAACTGGAAGCCTTGGAGGTTACTGAACACAGGCCCCCCCTCCCCCCCGGGACAAGGCCACCGGGCAGGAAATCTGGTGGAGAGCAGGCGTGCCTGTAGGGAAGCCTGCTTTTTCTCCTTTGCTGCAAAGCTGGGAAACAAGGAAGGGGCCTAATGTGTGTGTGTGGGGGGGGGGAGCAGGGGGCGTGAAGCTACTCCTTGAGGTGGGTGCTCGGGTATACTGTTGGGTGAACAGGTATTTGGACATGTAGGCTGGAGAGGCTCTTGGGACTGGTCAGCATGTGGAAGGCATCTGAGCTAGGGGTTGGGAGTCTGCAGAGCTATACGTGCTTTCAGCTGACAGCGAGGCTAGTGGCAGCTAGGTGGCAGCAAGTGCCCTAAGCAGTGTGTTGTATGTTGCTGGGGGGGCTGGGGCGGGCCTTTGTGACTGTCTTCACTATGAACTTGCACTTTGACAAATTCATATGCTGGAATCCAGGTCGGGAGAGGCCGGGTTTTAGAGCGCAAGGCATTTGAGGGCGGTGCGATGGCGGCCCCAGCGCCCAGGCTGGGTGGGAGGGAGGAAGTGTGTAAAGACAGTAACATTCGTGCTTGTGTCTAGCACTGATGAGCCACTGCCTGAGGGAGAAGCAAAAGGTGGCCTTTGCTGTTGGGGTGACCCTGCTTTTGTTCGGGCAGGGCCAGTTCAACTTCGTGCATGTGATCGTCACCCCCCTGGACTATGAATGCAACCTGGTGTCCCTGCAGTGCAGGAGAGGTGAGGCCTGAGGCTGGGGCTCTTGGGGCCCTGAGCCCCTGAGCCCCATGTGAGTGCAGTATCTCCCCAGACATGGAGGGCCTCGTGGACACCAGCGTGGCCAAGATTGTGTCTGACCGTAACCTGCCCTTCGTGGCCCGCCAGATGGCCCTGCATGCAAATGTGAGCAGAGGTGGCGTGCTGGGCGGATGGGACGGGCTGTAGGTGCCACCCATAAAGGGCTCACCACTCTGTCCACCTCACCCCAGATGGCCTCACAGGTACACCACAGCCGCTCCAACCCCACTGACATCTATCCCTCCAAGTGGATCGCCAGGCTCCGCCACATCAAGCGGCTCCGCCACCGGGTAGGCAGAATGGGCCACGGGTGCCTGGGTGCAGCGGCTTCCCCAGAGACAATGCTGGCCAGGGTGGGTGCCAGCGACCACCTGGGAGAGAACACGTGCCGCCTTTCTGGGCTTGCTGCCAAGGTCTCTTCTCCCTTCAGATCCGTGAGGAAGCCCACTACTCAAACCCCAGCCTGCCCCTGATGCAGATGCACCCCCTGGGCCACACCAAAGCCCCGGTGCAGGCCCCAGCTGAGTCCGTGCCCACCTATGAGACAGGCCAGCGGAAGCGCCTCATCTCCTCTGTGGACGACTTCACGGAGTTCGTGTGAGGCTACAGCTGGGGCAGCACCTGGCCTTGCCGGAGCTCATGGAGATGCTAGGACGTGCCCAGGGCTCTTGATAGCTGTTGTCTGAGCAGCCACTGTTAGGCCCTCCCTGCCACATACGATGCACTGGGCAGTATTTATTTGTGCGAATGAATAAAGTTGTCTTGAAGCCTAGGTCTGCAGCTGTGCCCACTGGCCCTCCATGCTCGGACAGAGACACAGGTAGCAGTCAGCCAACTCATTTATTTGGCCTTGTCTGGTGGGGGTGGGGGCGGGATCAAGGCTGAAGCTTCAGCCATGCCCACAGAAGCATTGAGGGAGGCCCAC
This sequence comes from Tonatia bakeri, assembly GCA_004024845.1. Lineage (NCBI taxonomy): Eukaryota > Metazoa > Chordata > Mammalia > Chiroptera > Phyllostomidae > Tonatia > Tonatia bakeri. The sequence goes on along the minus strand of PVIA01002996.1, from coordinate 120,042 downwards.
CAGGCTGTTATCCAGGCTTCACCCCTTCAGGAAAGCATTACACAAATATTGTCACATTCACCTTCCCCAGCCCCAGGAACCAGCCCCAGGGAGGGGGTCTTTCCCCCAAACCACCCTGGGGTCCTTTGCCACACACTAGTTCTGTTCCTTACTCAGACCTGACACCAGCAGGCCTGGTCCCTGCCTCGGGCTGCCTGGCCTCTGGCAGGGCAGGAGAACAAGGCCGTGGTGTAGACAAGAACCATCCAGGGAGTGGTAGTGCCCCAAACAAATGTGCTGTCCCAGCGCCTGCCCAAGGCCAGACTCAGACCCAAGAAGCAGCTGTCACTTTCGTGGCCCTGGCCACAGGGACAGGTGTCTAGGGAAGGAGGCCAGCTCTGCAGCCCCAGCTCCCCCTCAATGCAAACAGTGGGTATCAGGCCCCTTGGCCCTGGTGAAAAACAGCAACGTACAAAAATATATACATTTTAACCCCAGATAAATTACTGACAATAGACACACAGACGGCAGCTGGAAGTGAGTGCACTCAGCAGGGGACAGGAGAGGTAATAATTTAGGGGGGTTAACAAGGGGTGCAGGTTCCCTCCCCACAGCCTGGATCCTTAGCGAAGGGGAAATGTCTGCCCAGGAGGTGGGGGCTGGGCACAGCCCGCTGTACCTGAGGACTCGGAAAATAAATTAGTGTCTCAGAGGCTGGGCACTCAGTCCAATACTGCTGTGTCCTCCCCACAGGGAGCTGGGGAGGGGACCCTGGGTCCTGACTGGCCACTCGGCCTCTTTAAAGTGCTGAAGCCCACAGAGAGATGCAAATGAGTGCGGTCAGCGCTCTGAGGGACTGCATGCAGCTGCTCTGCCCGGCCCAAGACTTTGAGGGCAGCAGAAGGTAATACTGAGTGTTGCCTCTCTGGCCCCTTGGGCCAGAGTGTAGCCACAGACCCACACCAGGGAAAGGGCGAGAGCTCAGGGCCCCTGGGGCTAAGTGCTGCTGGGGTGGACCTTGTTCTTGGCCCGTAGGGAAGCCCTGCTAGGGCCTGTAGCCAGGCCAATGCCTCGACTGGCCCGGGCAAGGCGGCTTGGCAGGGCTGGCTGCAGGCCTGGGGAGGGGCCAGGGGGAGGTGAGCACGCTGGGGGCTGGCTGGTCCTATGGCCTTGCAGGCTCTGCAGCTTTCGCTCCAGCTGGTAGACGTCCTCCGTGGCCTGGTTGAGTCGGTCAAACTGGGCGAGTAGGGCTTCAAACACAGCTTGGAGGCGGGAGGGCTCGGATTCCCCCCTTGGCCCTGGCCTACCCAGGCCCACACTCAGCCCATCCAGCTGGCTAGAAGAGGTGGAGAGACGGGAGGCATCGGAGTCCCCGGTAGGTGGGGGCACATCTGGAGATGACTTGGAGCCCCGAGACGATCGGGAGGGCAGTGGCTCCATCCCTTCAAAGCGGACTTTGTGGCGGAACTGGGGGCGGCACAGGGGCTCGGTCAGTCCGACTGCACCCTGGGCTCACCTGGGCCCAGGGCGCGTCCCTCTCCCCCCCACTGGGCCGTACCCACCTCCTTGACCTTACTGAAGCCCATCCAGAGGCGCAGTCTGCGCAGCAACAATTCTACCATCTCGTAGTCCTGTGGTTCCCAAGCTGGGCGGTAGAGCTCCCCACGCAGAGTGTGGTACCGCCACCGGAGAAGGACTGCCCCCAGCCTCAGGGCACCCCAGAGCCGCAGGGCCCAGAGCCCCGTGCACAGCAGGGGCGACAGGTGCCAGGACTCAGGGCAAAGGGCAGGCCACCCAGCCCTGGGGCACAGCACCAAGAGGGCCTGGGTCGCCCTCATAAGTGAGTCCACACAGGAAGATACCAGCTAAAGGAAAGGTGGCATGAGTGAGGGGTGCGCCCTGGACTAAGCCTCCCCCTCGAGCCCCACTGTCACCTACCAGAATAGCCAGCTGAGCATAGGCCACGGCGAGCGCCATCAGGCCTAAGGCTGCCCCCAGAAGCTCCGGCAGGGCCCGGCACAGCGTCTTGCTGAAAACTGACCACTGGCGCACGAAGCGCAGCTGCTGGGCGGCCTGTAGGCAAGAGGCGTAAGCCGACCAAGCCTGGCCCAGCCTGCCCAGCCTCAGGCCTGCTGGCCCAGCCCTCACCTTGACCAAAAGCAGGAAAAGCAGCGATGCGACTAGGCCACGGGCTGCAGCACTCAGCTGTGCCACCTGCTCAAAGCTGGTAAAGCGACGCGGGCGTCGGCGCACGAAGCGCGTCCACTGGCGGTCCGCGGCGCCCAGCTGGGCCAGACGCAGGAGTGCTGCAGCGGCAGTAAGCGCCACCAGCAGCCACCTCGCCCAGGCCCCAGGCCGCGCTGTGCGCACACACCCCTCCCTGCGCCAGGCACGTGCCTCAGCCACAGAGAAATACACTGCAAATAGCAGCAGGCTCACCTGTGGGGACAGGGCCAGGGCGGGGTCAGGAATGGATGAATCAGAATGCATTGGGGGCGGGGCTGGAGAATGGGAGGTAAGGGTGTGGGCAGGGTTGGGATATGCAGGGGGCGGGACCAGGAAGGCAGAGCCTACCGTAGTGAGCAGTGGCAATGAGAGGCCTGCACTCAGGCGCTGCAGCGCGAAGGGGCGGACACTGAGGGCAGCCACTGCGTGTCCAGCAGAGAGGAACTCGAGGCGCAGTGTGACGGCAGCATGCAGCCCCACAGCTGGGCTGTAGCGTGTGAGCTCCACGAACACTGCACGGCTCCTACATAGAAGGAAGGGGCGAAGAATGGGACACGGGAGGGATGAAGGGGCAGAAACTTCTACCCCATGAACCTGGGAGGCAGGGCCTCTGGTGTCAGGGACTGCGTAGACTGGGGAGCTCACTTGGAACTTCTGGGACAGATCTGAAGCAGCAAAGCTGAGGGGTGGGAGTAAAGTTGGGATCACTGTTGATGGGAGACCACTGTTGAGGGGGACCACCGAGGGCCCAGAGAAAGGTGGCAGGCAGAGCAAGGCAACCTGTCTCCTGAGTGCCTGCCTACCTGTTGTCAATCCAGTTGTGCAGCTGCAGGAAGCCCAGCTGCGCTCGGCTCTCCTCCAGGCTCAGCCCCAGCTCCTGCACGTAGCCCCCGCTGTCATACACAGCACAGTAGCCCCAGTACCAGACGCTGCGAGTGAGGGGCAGTGTTAGACACAGCCAAGCCCTGTGGCAACGGGGAGCCATGCTGGCTGGGGCAAAGGGGCTCCTTTGAACACCCCAGCCCCTCCTCCTGTGCTCACCCCAGCAGGTCTGGTGCAGAGTAGGCCCACATCTCAGAGCCATTGTGGGCAGCACTTCCCCAGCCAATGCCATAATCACTGGTGCTGAAGCCACCTGACGCTGCTGAGCACGTGTGCAGCCCTGAGCCAGGAGGGTCTAGGCAGAGTGCTGAAATCAGAGGGCTGGGGACTGAGCATGACCCACCCAGAGGAGCTCACTGTTTACCAGCTGTCTGGGCTGAGCTCCACGTGATCGCCCCTGAACCCCTCCCAGCAGTCCTGAAGGTAGATGTCCTGGTCTCCCTGACCCACAAGGAAAATGAGGCAGGGAGAAGGTAATAGTTACACAGCTGGGGAACTGAACCAGAATGCAGCCAAAGGCTGCTCTTTGGAAAACAGCAGGGATGTGTACCAAAGTGGCCCCCAGCTTACCTTCCTTCAGCCGCACCTGCCGCAAGCGTGGGGGCCCTAGCTCTGGGCTGGACCGGTTCCCGTGGATGTAGGGGAGCAGCACGTGGAACATCCATGGCCAGAACTCATCAGACCTGCTCACGCCAAACAGAGTCATACGCTCCACCCCTTGGTTTCCCGCATTGCCGGGACCAGAGGCCCAGGGAGCATGAACACTGCAGCCGCAGCCCCAGCCCAGCCCACAGGGGGCTGCCGGTGCCGCCGGAGGGGACAAGGCACGGCCCAGTTCCTCAACCTTGGCCTGCTGACGTGTGGGGACTCTGAGATGGGCTGTCCTGGGTGCTGTAGGATGTTTACCGTTATCTGTGTTCTCTACCAGTTGCCAGTCCTGATAACTAAAAATGTTACCAAGACCCTTCCTGATGTCCCCTGGGGGTGAGCTGGATGGAGGGCAGGATCACGGTGCACCTGGCTGGCACCACACCGCCCTGGCCCAACAAAAAGGTGTGGACATGCATGCAGGGTGTTCATACCGGGTGATAGCCAGGAAGGCTTGGCTATCTAGCTCCTGCCTGATGGCACTTTGCAGGCGGTAAGCATGGCTGTGGCACGAGGCATCCCCGTAGTTGGCCAGCAATGTCACCAGAAGGAAAAGCATGTATACCAGCAGGCTCTGGGGGGCAGGGATGGCCCTGGTGTCAGCCAATTCTAGCCCAACTGCCATAACAGGACAAGGCTTCTGATCAACAAACTGCCCATGGCTAGAGTGCCTGGCACCGAGAAAGGGCAGGACAGATGCCTTGCCAGTGCCCCACCTGGGGGCAGACACACGGTTCACTGAAGGCCAAGGACGCCATGCCTAGGGCTTTGTCAGACTAGACAAAAGTAGGCGCTGGAGCTGGAGATGAGAAGCAGCAAAGACTGGGGGGCAGCAGGAGTCAGGGTGATGGGAGGGAGCCAGACCAGGGCTATGGAGCCCTAGGGCCTTCTTCGGAGAGGACAGGGTGCAAGCGAGGGTTTTGAGAAGGGCAGGACCTCTAGGAAGGGGATGCACTGGCCAAGAGGTGAGGAGGGTAGGAGGCACTGGCTGCCGCAGCCTGACTCACCCTCAGCATCCTGTGCAGCCTCTTGACTTTTCGGGCTTCCTCCTTGGCCAGAAAGAGGGCGAAGCCATGAGGGGGCCGCACACGGGGCACACGCTCACTCACAGGCGTCACAGCTGGGCTCTCCACCAGGGTGTCATCCTCATCAGGGTGCAGCCGCTTGGCCACCAGTGAGAAGTATAGGGCTTCCAGCAGGACCTAGGCGGGAGGTAGCGTCAAAGGGGCCCACACGTGCCCGAGGCTGGCAACCTGGCTCCCCTGCATCCCACTCACCTTGAGAGGCTCCCAGCCCAGGAATGAAGCCAGGAAGCTGGAGCTGCTTGAGAGGAGCCACATAACACTCACACTAGGGGGGAAGCTGGCACCAACCCACCCCGATACTCCCACGGCCACAGCCACCAGTAGCAGACTGAGCGCGTGGGCCAGGGCCGCACACCAGGCTGGCAGCAGTCGCTTGCGCAGGCCCTCCACCAGCCCTGAGGAGACAGAGACGGGCAGGTGACTGGGGGCCCCAAAGGAGAGGCAGGGAGGGGCATCCTGGGGACACATGAGCACACCTGAGCTGGAGAGCTTCGCTGACTGGGGCTGCTCCCAGGTCAGGCCCAGGCCGGAGAGCCCTCTCTCCCCTAGCCTTTGCAGCATCAGCATCTCGGTCCTTTCCCCGGGAGCGCTGGGCCTGAAGCACAGGAAGGGGGCACAACCAGACTCATCCGTCAGCCCCGCACACTGTCCGCCTCGTCTGTGTGCAGTTCCTTGGGCCTCTCTGGGCTTTGCCCTCGCCACCACCCCTAAGCCAGGCAGTCATGTCAGCCTGTCTCTGTCCCCCTCATTTCCTGCCTACTCCATTGACCATGCCCTGTATCTGTGACCTATTCCGCCTTCTCCTGTCCTGCCACTACTCCAGCAACCATCGCCTTTACAATGTGACCGCAGTAGCGCCCCACCACCTACTCTTCACACCAGCAAACTATGACTAGCTTCCAGTGAGCGCTCCCCATGCCTCGGGTCTTCCCCCTCAGACCTCCCACTGCACATGCACAGCACATGAAGGAGCCCTGTGCACGTGCCTTTGTAACCTAAGACTAGCTTTTGGGCAGGGGCATGTGCGTGTGTCTTTCAAATCCCCACAGGACACAGCACACCACGCATCTCTCAAGGTCCCAACCGCCCTTTCCAGCTCCAGAGCTGGTGCCCTAGAGAGAAAGAATGAGAGGAAATGGGGAGGAGAAAAGATGGGGGGGCAGCGGGGAGAAAAAAGAAAGGGAAGCAGGAGCTGGACTGGCACTTACGGACAAGACACACTGAGGAGGTGGGAAATCACAGAGAGAAGGGCACTGGAAAACATAAATCGTGTATCTGTAGAAAGGAGGGTAATGACAGAGAACAGAAAAGACAAGGCGGAGCAACAAGATGCACATGCCCCACTGAGGACACAAGGACCAGGAGGCACAGCCATTGGAGGAAAGCAAGGAGCAGCAGCAGCGCGAGGACAGGCTCAGAGAGGCGGCTGGTCGGGGGCCGGCTAGAAGTTAGGTTTCTAGCCCCTCTGTTGCCACCTCCAGGGCCAATCGCCAGCTGATGATGCTGGAAGGGAAATCAGGAGCCTACTTTTCCACTCTAGGCTCCAGCATCAAGATCCTGAAGAAGAGCCCTGGCTGATGTGGATCAGTGGATGGTGTGGCTCAGTGGATTGAATGCTGGCCTGCGAACCAGAAGGTCGCCAGTTCAATTTCCAGGTTGCAGGCCAGGTCCCCAGTTTGGGGCTCACGAGAGGCAACTGACTGATGTTCCCCACATCAGTGTTTCTCTCCCTCTCATTCTCCCTCCTTTCCCTTCTAAAAATAAATTTTTTTAAAGATTTTATTTATTTATTTTTGGACAGAGGGGAAGGGAGGGAAAAAGAGGGCGAGAAACATGAATGTGTGGTTGCCTCTTGCATGCCCCCTACTGGGGACCTGGCCCTCAACCGAGGCATGTGCCCTGACTGGGAATCGAACCAGCGATCCTTCAGTTCCTAGGCTGGCTAGTGCTCAATCCATTGAGACACACCAGCCAGGGCTAAAAATAAAATCTTAAAAAGTCCTGAAGAAGAGGGCCCAGGAGCTGATCAAAACCATTAACGAGAGCAGGCAGAGAGACCAGGCACTCATGACCAGCTTCAGAGACAGCCTCAAAACCAAGGTTCGGACCTGACAGAGAAGTAAGAGGAAAGCATGCATCAGCTTTAAAGCCACCACTGCAAGATCATCCAGGCACGTCTCCAACAGTTCACCCAGAAAATTGCAAAGATCAGCCATTCGGAAACAGAGCTTAAACAAACGTGCCACATTGTGGAGACCATGTACAGAGATCTGTGTGTCCAGCCAGAGGCTACCGCTTCGGAAGAACACGCCCATAAAGACAGTGAGTGCTGACAGCTTCTGAGAGCTGTCACTGAGTGACAGACACCAAGGGAAGGCCCAAAGGCCACCGTTCTGGCCACACTGAGGAAACTGTTTCTCACAGTTCTGTAAGGAATCTTGTCACCCTCCCAACCCCCACCCACCCCTGCAAAAAGGCAGTGAGTCCAGCCTCCACCATGGTATCCCCAACATGTGGCAAATTTACCCCACCCCAGCCCTACACAGCTTACCAAACATTTGAGTTTAAGAAAGAAAAAGAACAGACACACTGGCGTTTCCATCATGCAAGAGCAGCAGTGCTAATAGTTCTTTCTAGTCGTCTGTCTACACGCGCATGTTTACATTTTACATGTGCCTGTAAATACGCTGCACCAGGTTACATGGCGGGTGCAGCATGGAATACACATAGAATTTTAGGTTTGACTCCACACTGTGTGACAGCAGACGTGTCTGGTATCGGGTGGCATTCGCTGATCCCTTCAGCTCTCAACAAGTGTGCCCACCCCTGCCGAGGGCTGGGGAAACGAATGAAGTCCACATGCTTGCAGTGTGCACACGCGGTGTGGGAAGCACACAGTGAGCATGCGCATCGCTTAACGCACAGGAAGCAGGCAGGAGACCGGCTGGGCCGGCTGCACACACACGTGTGTATACCGTACTCTATCTGCATCGGGCAGGAAGGAAGGTTCCGATCAGGGAGCTTTGAGTGAAGACCCAAATAAAGAAGACCAGGAGGCTGTTGTCGTGCGGAGGAGCAGCCTGGGCAGAGGGGGCGGCAGATACAAAAGATGGAGGCAGAAAGGTGCGGGATGCTATAGCTGAAGGGAAGTGGGTGACAGAGGGATGATGGCAGGGCAGGACCTGAGGAGGCCTGGGGCCAAACTGGGTGCAGCTGGTGGAGCACGTAAGGAGTATATCCAGTCCTGGTGGGTTGCCTCCAAGATACCCCAATGACACTTCCCTCCCGGCATCACACCTCTGCATGGTTTCCTCCCGTGGAGAAACCAAGAGGATATTGTGGAATGAAAATGTGTGACTAACAGGGATGGGCGGCAAGGAAACTGGCTTCTGCCTTGGTCTCTTGGATCCCCTACTCTAGGGACACTTTGAGGACGCCTGAGCAGCTCGGTGGGGAGGCCCAGACGGGGAGAAGCAAGGCCTTCCACCAGCAGCTGGTGCCCAGATGCCTGCAGTCTGAGCTGTCCTGAGCCCCGAGTTGGGGGAAGCCAGCACACAGCCACAGCTGACCAGCACCCGCCCCCTAGGCGCCAGTACAGGGCCCAACCCCCTTGGGAGCAGGCTCTCTCTGTGGCAGGAGGAGCAACAGGACTGTGCCAAGGCGCCCCTGGAAGGGTCTGGTCAGAAGATGACGCTTGGATGGGAGGCGCACGGGCGCGGAGAGGATGCTGTGTGAGGGAGGGTGCAGAACGCAGGGTTGGGGGCTAGGGGACAGAAATGTCTCAACGGGGAAAAGACGTGCGCTGACTAGGCTGTTAAGTCTACGCTGTACCCTAAATATCCACAAGGAGAGCGGAACTGTCAGACAGATGGTCGACGTCTACTCCAGGATCAGGAAAGGTGTGGGCTGGAGAGATTTGGGGTGCTCAGCTTGTAATTACTACCCCAGGATCTCACTATGCCATGGTACTTAATCAACTGGCAATTTCTTTTTAAAAATGTCATCATGTCATAAAAGTATTGGAGAAAATTTTCCCTTTTTCTCCGTGTGCTGGGTTATTTTATGCATCTCAGTAATTTTTGGTTGCTTGAAAATTAGAAGAGTTAAAAGTAATGGAAACGTGGATATTAAAATAACATACATGAAGAAAGGTAATTCTAGTGAATCTTGTTAGTAATGAGAAATTCTAAGAAACACAAAATCAGAATAGTCTCAAAAGAAGAAAATGGGATATTTAAAAACCTGCCAGCGACCCCTCACCACAGCCACCCTTTCTGTGCCTCCAATGTCCTTCATTCAGGGGACATTTGCTGGGCCACAGCTGACCCCATGAAGCCCCTTCCACAGGGGAGGGGCTCAGAGGACAGACAGTGTCACTCCAGCTCCACACTGGGGATACAGGTCTGGACGACATGACGCCCATCCCATGCAACCGGCAGGACTTCTTGGCCTGGTTCCCCCCACATGCCCCCACCCCCTGTGGCCGGGCACTCACAGGCCAGTGGGCAGGTCTGCTTCTACTCTGGTGTCCTGGGTGGGAGCCAGGCTGCTGACCCCTTCGGCCAGGATCTGCCGGATCAGGTCTTCATCTAGAGACAGCAGAACGTGTCAGTGAGGGTGTGGACTCCTCCCGCCCCGAGCCTCCGAACCCTCTTGGGGAGAATCTGTGGATACCTCCCCACCCCTGCTCACCTGAAGCTGAAAAGTATTTGGCAGGTGAGGAGGGGCTGACCAGGGAGAGACCGTCCTCCTCTGGGCCCAGAATGTGGCCCATCCGACCCTGTGCCAGCCGCTGCAGGGTGCTGCCCATGATGGATGGGTCACTTAGCAAGTCTGGCCAACTGAGTGTGCCTTCACTGGATGGCCAGCACATCAGGCTGTAAATGACAGAGGTCAGCAAGGGGGCCCAAAGGGACAGATTAGCACACGCAGTCACACACAGATATGCAGGCCTTCTGAGCAAGCACACCCCCAGCTCAGAGTGTGCCAACACCCGGGGCTCTCAGACACCAGGCGGGGACACGCAACATAGCACACGCAACACAGATGCCGTGACACAGCCCACATATGGCTGGCCCACAGGAGGCTCACATTTTCTCCAGGGACCCCCACCTTTTGGAATCATCCAGAAACAAGTCACTTTTCCCTTGTCCAGCAAAGGCCTGTTGAGACATACAGAGAGAGCCTCAGACTCTGGGCTGCCCAGAGGCTGTGGGGCCCTCCAACCCGGGCGCAGCCCCTCTGGGGTCCTCACCTCGCCTCGGAGCCCAGGCAAGGTGAGGAAGGAGCTGTCCAGCACAGAAGAGTCCAGGTAGCTCTCCATGTCCAGGACCTGCTGCCCTGTGGGGGTGGGCTTTGGGGGCCCAGCCACCTGCAGGGAAAGGCAGGTGGTCAGCAGGGGCAGTTCTGGCCCCCGCTCCACGGAGGCACGCAGCCTTCGGAGCAGGCAGAGTCTAGGCTAGTGTTTTCCTAGAGAATGTTCTGGAGTGATGCACACATTCCGCATCCGCACTCTGTCACGGTAGCCACTAGCTGCATGCTGCTATGGAGCACTTTAAATGTGGCTGGTGCAACTGAGGAACTGAGGTACTGGTTTTATTTAATTAATTTAAATATACACATAAACAGCTGCCTATGGCTAATATCACTGCACTGGATTCCGGGGATGCCTCCCTCTCGGTCACATGTATAGTACTGTCCTATGAGTTGCTGGATTTGATCTTGATGAGTTGCTGGGTTTTTTTTATTTTTATTTCATTTATTTTTAGAGGGGGGGGAAGGGAGGGAGAGAAGGAGAGAAACATCAGTGTGTGGTTGCCTCTCATGTGCCCCCCATTGGGGACCTGGCCCTCAACCCAGGCATGTGCCCTGACTGGGAATCGAACTGGTGACCCTTTGGTTTGCGGGCCATCACTCAGTCCACTGAGCCACACCAGCCAGGGCTGATTTGCTATTTTGTTGAGGATGTTTGCCCACATATTCCTCAGGGAGAGTGGTCTATGGTTCCCTCTTCTTGAGACGCCCTGTCCGGCTGTGCTGCTGGGCAGTGCTGGCCTCGAGGGGCGAGTTAGGAAGTGCCATCTCCCTGGCATGTTGTTTGAGTCTGGGGAGGAGCAGTGACTCTTCTGTAACTGCTTAGTATGATCACCAGCGAGGCCATCTGGGCTTTTATTCGTGAGAGGTTTTAAATAATTAATTCAACCTCCTTACTTGCTACAGGCCTGCTCAGATTTTCTGTTTCTCCTTGAGTCAGTTTTGGTAGTTTGTCTTTCTGGGAACTTGTCCGTTTGTTCTGAGTTACCCAGGGGACTGGCCTACAGCAGTGCATGGAACTCCCTGTCGGATCTATCCCTTTCTGTGACATTGGTAGTGACAGCCCCTCACTCGTTCGTGGCCTCAACAATTTGAATTTCTTTTTTCTCTAGCTGAAGTCCTTGCTGATTTTTCCTCTTCAGCTGCCAAACCGGACAGCGCAGCCACTCACAGAGGAAACGAGGGTCTACCCACCGGGGCGCCAAGGTCCCCGGCCCACCTTGCTCCGGGACATCCGGAAGAGGAACAGGATAACCAGGTAGATGGGGTAGACAACCACACTGGACACCAGGCCAACGGCAATTGTGTCAACACTGAGCGGGATCAGACTGGACACAGGCCCCGAGCTGTGTGGCAGGAGAGGAGAGACCTCACTGGGTCAGGCTGGGCAGGGGAACGAGAGGGACTGAGCATAGGGAGTACATCCGAACCCCAACAGGCACCCACCTATAGGCAGCGTCTCCCACGACCCCATACCACACGGCATTGGCACCAAGGAAGAGGCAGATGAGGAGAACGCAGCAGGTGGCTCGCTGGACTCGAGTGAAGCGGCTCCGAGGAGGCCGGTCCCATATGGAGAGCCAGATGTGCTTGTCAAAAAAGCCACGCTGGAGCTCAGCCACCAGGAGGCGCTGGAACCGCCGTAGGGCGGCATCACCTACAGAAAGGGCACAGGAGGGGCTTCAGGAGGCCAAAGGCGCTGGCCCCTCCTCCACCCTGCGGGGATGGGGAGAGGGGGCTGGGCCTTACTTGCTGCCAGCACCTCCTTCTCCACCAGTCCCCCATTAGCCTCAGTCTCCACCGACAGCCAGTCATTGACCAGGAAGAAGGTGCTGCGAGCTGTCTGCAGGTCCCGGACGATGACGTGCTGCAGGAACCAGGCGGGGCTGAGCCCTGAGGAGGGGGCAGGAGCTGGGTCAGGGCTCCGGGCTCCCGACAGACAGGGCAGACAGGCAGCAGCAGGAGCCCACCCAGACCTTTGTTGTCATGCCACACTCGGATCTTCCACACGCTGCCCAGGCTGTGAGGGGTGGCGATCTGGAAGATGTCCAGACTGTTGCGGTGGAAGACCCTGTCCCCATCCAGGTGCCGGTGGCCACTCCGGCTGTCTGCTCCGTACAGCATGATGCCCACATGCGCTGTGGTACCTGGGGGACGAAAGGACAGGAAGCAGGACTCTGGGTTTGCTGCCCACCAGATGTGTGACCCCAGAATTTTTTTTCCTGTCTTCATTCAAGTACAGGCAGTCCTCACTCTGCTCAGCTCTCATAAACAAATCTCAGTTACCTAAATTTGTTAAATAAACAGCTCCCAACAATACGATTTGTATGTCTGTTATGACTGTATGTCTGTTATGGTGGTATGTTAACTGTAACTGCATAAAATATAAACTGGGCTGCTAGCTCTTCAGTCCACTATGTAAATAGGGATGCTCAGCCTCATCCATGACCAATCCCGTCCCTTCTTCCAGAGACTGCTGACGACAGGTCACTGCATCCTTCCGCTCCCACAGACCACTGGGTGTGCAGCGGTGCTGCCGTCTCCCCCGTGGTGTTTTACAAGAATGGGCCATCAGAAGGGGCTACAGGCCAGCAAAGATGAAAGCACAGCGAAGAAATGAAAACTGGTAATGCTGGACATGAAATCTGAATCAAAGGTAAACAAACCACATCCCTGGCTGGTGAGGCTCAGTGGACTGAGTGCCGGCCTGTGGACTGAAAGGTCACTGAACTCCTAGTCGGGGCACAAGCCTGGGTTGCGGGCAGGTCCCCAGTAGGGGGCAAGTGAGAGGCAACCACACACTGATGTTTCTCTCCCTTCCTCCCTCCTTTCCCCCATCTCTAAAAATAAATAAATATATATATTTAAAAAAGGTAAACAAACTACTGAAGAAGCAGCCAAAGAGACTCTGGAAAAGCCATCAGTGACAAACTTACTAGCGTAAATAAGGACAGTGGCTGTGACAAAGTGGATAAAGATGTCACAGAGCAACTGACATCAGCAAAGACTTCCCATTAGAAGAACTCCCCAAGGTGTTTCGCGATACGGAGGGCGCAAGCGAGAACTGCCGGGACTGGCAATTCGCCGAGGCGCAGGGAAGACGCTCGCCCCACATCCCGAGTCACCCGAGAGAACACTGTTCCAGCTGTTCTCGCAAGGTTCTTTGCAAAGAAACAAAACACTCTGATCCCCTGTGCGTCTAGCGTTTTAAGTGTGCTGCACTAACCAAAAGTTCCAGGTTACACTGTACTAACTATACGTTTGTAACCAATGGCTTTTCGTGTCTTAGAAATCATCTTTATTGCTTTCATGACGATCTATTACTATTTAATAACCACTCCCACCACGACCCTGAAGCTCGCTCTCACAGCCCACATGCACTAGGAGGTCCCGTGAGACCGTGAAGTGAGAGCACCCGGGGTGCCGGCACCCGCTCCGCGCAGTGGGTGTTCTCATTCTCAGGAAGGACCGCAGGTCACTGAGAGGATTGGGAAGCTACTACTTCCCATGGCATTTGGTAAAGTGAGTCCTTGTTTTATGTCATCTACCATGATGACCACTATCAGGGAAGGTGGCCAGAGAGACCGAAGGAAAGCAGCCTGGGAGCCTGGCAAAGGGGCGCCCTCCCCTCACCTGAACCTCGGCCCCAGCCAGTCTTGACCAGGATCTCGTACTTGAAGCGGCCCCCCTTTCCGCAGAAAGGGATGACACGGACCCGGCTAATGTCCAGCTGGTCCAGCTTACGCAGGATCACAGCCATTACCACATAAGTCACCAGGCACATGGCACACGTCAGCAGGACGATGTAGTTCATGTCCAAGGCCGGCTCCTGGGGAGACAGACCCATCAGGCCCAGGAAGCATGGCCCTTGCCTCATTGTCTCAGGATGGAGCCAGGGCCTCCACACTGCTCAGGACCACGGTGCCACTCACAGGGAAGACGAAGTGGATGTGGCTGGGGGGCACAAAGAGGCTGGCTCCGAAAGCAGTGAGGTGGCGGGTGAGGCAGACAGCCTGGCTGGGCGAGGTCTCCTCCAGGGGCACAAGGCCCTCCGTCCGCCAAATCATCTCCTTCTCACTGAAGTACTGGCACAGGGACGTGTACAGGCCCACAGACACTTCCAACGCAGACCAGTGAAAGTGGCTGGTCAGGTTCAGGTAGTAACTTCTGCCCAGGTCACCGGTCCTGGGAGAAGCAGGGGTAGTGTCACAGCCACACGCTGCCACGGCCCTGGCCCCACATCAGGGTGGTGTTCTCAGCTACAACCACGCTCACCATGCGTGGCCACGCCTGGCCTCTCCCCAGTCCCTCTGCTGCATACCTGCTCCCACAGGGGGCCCATGTAGTCTTGGCTCGCAGATTTGATGACGCCCAGCTCGCCCTCAGAGGCCAGCCCCGCCCGTGCCAACGAGTCTCCAACTGATTCATCAGACCCAACCACCCAGCACACAGGCCCCTCCCAGCTCCTCACCCAGGGGCGATGAAAAAGGTGTAGGGCTTGTGGTCCTCGCCTGCCAGTGCCTCTAGGCTGATCTTCCTGCTGGCGGAGCAGTTGTGCTCGTTGGGCCAGGGGGCCGAGTGCAGGTACACGGCCAGATAGGGCTCCGGCTCCTCGGACAGGTAGTGCTCTAGGGGCGGCATGTGCGGGGTCGATCGACTGCCCACTGGGGGACCCCCTGAGAACCCGCAAACCCTCCCTGCTACAGGAGCCAGAGGAACCACCCTCCTCGGTGGGGGCCATGGGCGGGGCACCTGCTCCTCCCTGGTCACCCACAGCACAGTGCCCCGCCCACGGCACGCACCGTTCAGCACCGTGTAGACGAGCTGCAGATGCAGCCCAGCCTCGGGTTTGCTGCGGTTGGGGGTAACCACGGTGCCGACTGAGGCCCTGGGCGGCACGATGGCGGAAGTAGCAGGGATGCGGTGGCCCGGAACAGCCTGGCTGCTGCTGTTGGGCACCTTCACGGTGATGGCGCGCTCCGAGGCCAGCCGCCCAATGGGGATCTGGGCACCAGCCTGTGTCTGGAAGGCCATGGACGCCACCTTGGTGGAGACAGTGTAGTTGCTTATGTAGCCGAAGGGAAAGGGGTTGGAGTCAACGAGGAAGATGAGCTGCACCACGTCGCTGAGGTTGGACAGGGCCCCGCTGAAGGCGGCCGGGATGGAGAAGTGGCAGCCAGGGCCCGAGGCGTTGCCCTGGCACAGCAGGCTCAGCGGGTCTGAGCGCTTGCCCTGCGCCACAATCTCCTCGCCCGCCAAGGTCAGGGGCTCTTCGTTGAGCACACGGGAGCGCATGAGGATGTACATGAGGGCCGACGACAGGTGGTAGGCCCTGGATGCCACCATCAGTGAAGGGGACTCAGCCCCCAGCTCTGAGGGCTGCAGGTCCGGCACGTCTGAACTGGCCAGGTGGATGAGGTCACCTGCACATAAGGGGTATGAGAGGAGAGGTGGGGGCATTGAGAGAGAGGCTGGCAGGAGAGAAATGGGGGGAGGAATGAGAGGAGGGGTTGGAGGAGAGAACTGGAGAAGAGGTAGGGGCAAAGAGATGGAAGGAGGGGGAAGCACCACGTGCGCCCAGGGCCCAGTGCACACCTGTAATGTTGAGGATGCTGTCGGCAATGGCGGTGGGTGTCCCGGTGCCTGCGGTGGTCTCGGCCTGTAGGACACGCATCATGGCCTCCAGCTTGTGCAGTGTCTTCTTCAGACACGAGTGGCACACAGGCTCCCGGCTGGACACCTGCAGGGAACCCAGGCACTGGGTCCAGCCTCACTGCAGCCTGGTGGTGCTCCCTTCTGCCCCCTGGCTCAGTGCAGCTCTGTTCCGTTCACCATGATTCTGGGGTGGCCTACATGACCATGGCCCCCCACCCCCATTCTGTCCCTCTGAACCATCCCAACGTAGCCTCCCCAGGGTGCCTCCCTGCTGGAATCCTTCTGGGGACCCTCCCTACCGACAAGCAAAGTCCAAGGTGACATGGGCCTACTGGCTGACCCCAGGCACACACATAGGCAAATGCCACATGGCAGACAAGGCAACCCCCACCCAGAAGGCTCTTTGCTCCTTTCTCTTCTGCTGAGGAGAAGAGAAAGGAGCAAAGAGCCTTCCACCCTGGATGTAGCATGCCCAACCTCATGGGCACCATGCCCAGCACTTCCCGGGTCCTGGGTGACGGGGTGAGCAGCCTCTCAGGGCTGGAGAGATAGGTCAGGTGTGACCACAGGCTGGAGGTGAAGGGCACAGGAAGGCCTCTTCATGTTACCCCTCTCTATACCTGGGCTGTTCCTCATGCCTGGGTCCCGTCCTACCATGCACTGGGCCAGCACTGCTGTGATCTGTTGGATGTCGTCCACGGTGTTGACCCGCAGGGAGACCAGGATCTCTGTGATGTTCTTGCGTATCTGGGCATGCAGCTGCCACCTGGAGTCCAGCGCTGCCACCATGGTCAGGCCCTGCTCATACTGTGGGAGGTGGGCACAAGGTAGCCATCAGTGGGCAGCAGGCGGCCCTAGCAGCAATGCAGCTGGGCACAGCGCATCACAGGCACTACATGATGTGGGCAGTGACCCAAACTCTGTCTCTTAAAGGGCAAAAGGAGGCTTTCCCAGGATCTCATAAAAGTCTGGGGCACAGGGAGAGGTAAGTCAGGCAAGTCTGGCACAGGAGGGACCATGGAGGAGTCTGCTGAGAGCAGAGGTCTTTTTTTTTTTTTTTTTAATCCTCACCTGAGGACACTGTACGGGTTTGAGAGACAGAGAGAGAAACATCGATGTGAGAGAGAAGCATGGACTGGCTGACTCCCGTACGCGTCCCGACTGGGGATTGAGCCTGCGACCTAGATGCGCGCCCTGCCAGGGGTCAAACCCCCACCGTGCTGGTGTGCGGGATGACGCTCTGACCAACTGAGCCACCCAGCCAGGGCTGCTTACTTATTTATACTTCTCAATTTTAGAGAGAGAGGAAGAAAGAGACAAACATCAATTTGTTGTTCTACTTATTTATGCACTCATTGGTTGCTTCTTGTTTATGCCCTGACTAGGGATTGAACCTGCAATCTTGGTATATCGGGATGATGCTCTAACCACCTGAGTTACCTGGCTGGGAACAAAAGCAGAAGTCATTTCAAGGGATTCTTGTCTGTCAGGAGCCAGGGAAAAGCCCTTTGCAAGAATGCAAGGACCCAGTAGAAGTACTGCTCTGAGTCAGTGCCTGCCCACTGAGGGCAGACTCCCCCAGGGAACTGACCTCATTGAGCACAGTGATGAGGGCCAGTGAGTACTCGAGGACGTGCTGCGGGTCAGCCTGTCTTAGCAGCTTGGGCAGCATGCTCTCCGTGAGGCTGTACAGCCAGGATGTAAGGTCTGGGGGGCCACCCAGGGAATCACCTGGGGGCTCCGGCAGGTTGATGGCCAGAGACCTACACAGAGAGGCCATGGGTAAACAGGCAGCAGCCCCGCTCCCA
Organism: Tonatia bakeri; assembly: GCA_004024845.1. NCBI lineage: Eukaryota > Metazoa > Chordata > Mammalia > Chiroptera > Phyllostomidae > Tonatia > Tonatia bakeri. Next base: position 102,446 of record PVIA01002996.1, on the reverse strand, counting down.
CCCTCCAGACCCTGTTACCAGGGACCCTGCTCACCTGTTGAGGGCGACCACAGCAGCGCCCAGCTGGTCCTGCACCACCACAGCCAGGCCCACTTCAAAGTGGGGTGCGAAGCCAGGTGGCAGCACAGCCCCGTAGGTGGAGAGGCTGCCCTTGTAGACACAGAACTCCTCACAGTGGCCCTGGCGACAGCGCTGCAGCAGCAGGGCGTACACCAGCGGGGCGCCTGCATCCTCCGCATCCTGCCAGCCTGCGGGCCACAACACGGTCACCTCAGTCCATCCATGAGCATCAGCATGGCCCCCTGCCTCCCCAACCTGGCCACACTCACCCGTGCACTTGAAGTGCACCTTGGTGGTGAGGGCGTGCACAGTATCCAGTGGGAAGAGGTGGCAGGAACCCCCCAGCGGAGGGCGGTTGGGGGAGAGGTGGATGGAGGCACAGCCCTCCTCCTGGCCAGAGCTGCCCAACACAGTGAGCGTGAATGTGTAGCCTTCGCCATCCCGCAGCACGCCGCGCCGCACCACCAGCCGCATGCCTGTGCTGCCTGTGGACGTGGTTGTCTCGTCCAGCACCAGTGTCTGGTTGCTGAAGGTGCGCGCAGCCCAGAGCTGTGGGGTGCAGATGGGCACTCAGGGGCAGGGCTGCTGCTGCTGCTGCTGCTGCAGTCACCTCCAAGGCTCAGACAAGCCCCACCCCCAGCCCCACCTCCCGGCCCCCCCAGCTCACCCCTCTCTTGGCGCCCCCACTGCAGTTGTCGCAGCGGCCCTCCAAGTACAGGTAGGAGCTACGGCTCACTGCGTACACCCCCTGCGCCTTGCAGGACACACACTCCAAGGACACTATGGGCACCTGGCCGCTCCGGATCAGCACCTGCAGACGGGGTGGGATCATGGGGAGGCTGTGCCCTGAGACAGAATCTCTGCTTCTGAAGCCAACCTGAATCTGCCCAGAGTGGTCTCTCCCTCTCCCTGCGCTTTTGCCCCAGATGAGAAAGCACCTCTGTAAGCCCTGCCAACTGCACAGCCCGAAGTCCAAGTTCCCAAGGAACAGTGAGCTTGGCCCTCACCCAGTGCATTCACCTGGTTTTGGGTCTCCCAATCTGAGGGCAGGGGTCATCTAAAGGAGCAGAAGCCACAGGGGGCTTATTTTTCTGCAGTATCTAGTGCCTAGCTTGGGCCCAGCACCCAGGAGGCACTTGCCACGTGCTCCCTTATCAGGGCACATGTGGATGACAGCTGCGTTCCACACAGCCCCTGCTGAGCCTCTGCTGCCTGGGCCACAGGGGGTCCGACTCACACAGCCCCGTCAGGACGTCCACTGCTCCAAGCTCCACCTCCCCGAACGCTCCCTCCGGGCTGGCGGCCTCACTTCCCAGCAGGCCATCGGGGAGAGGCCTGGCACTGAGGACAGACACCCGTCCCAGGCACCGGCAGAGCTTGGAACCACCGTTCCCATTGGCAGGCCCCACCCACTGGTGGCTAGAGTGGCTGCTGCAGGGTCACCGCACAGTGGTCCTGACCTGCCCGGCTGGTCCGTGGGGGGAGGAGGACAGAGAACCTGCCCCCAGAAAGGGCCGAACAGGCCCTTCACGCAGGAACTAGGACAGCCTCTCAGAGAGACGTTCCTCACGGTTCGTCTCTGCACTGCCGGGACAGTTTTTTTCTCACAAATCACAAGAGCTGCGCAGCTCCTGTAAGGTCTGAAGCTCAGCGCACCATTTGGAAGGAAGCAATGCCGAAACAGGGTGCCTTGTTAAACAGAATTTGTATCAAAAGTGGTAACTTAGAGGCGAACCAACAGCCTCTGGAAGTACTAAATCAACGCAAACCTTAAAAAAGGGCGTTTGGGGCCATTTGTAGGAGGCGGCCCTGTGCGCTCAGCCCTTCCTGGAGGCGCCCGCCCACTGCAGGCCTACAGGTCCACTTTCCCGGGCGCAGGCCAAGGGCAGTCGGCACCCACCGTCTGGTTGGTGGCTTCCTCCTTCCGGCCGGCCTTCCACACGGTCAGGTTGAAGGTGTACTCCACTCCGGCTTGCAGGCGCTCCCGAGGGATGGTCACTATGCTGTTTCCGCGGGGCCCGAAGTTCAACACACAGCCGCCAGTCTCGCTCTGTGGCCCATGACAGGGGCGGTGAGAGCCCAGACCATCTCAGAGGAGGGGCTGGCCCGGAGGACAGCTGGGGACACCCCTCCCCCTGCTGGGATCAAACCCCCAGGACTCTGCCAGCAGATGGACCCCCTCCCCTTGTTGGACTCATTAGTGCAAACACCTGAGGGGGGCTGGAAGGACACCCTGCTCCTCCAGCCCCTCCGCGCAGCTGACCTGTGTTGAGGCCACACAGGCCCAGTGGAAGCTGAGCGGCGTCTGGTCACCGTCCTCCAGGTTGGGGTCGTAGGACTTGCTCCCATCCAGCACTAGGTCCTGCGTGTCCGACCACACGCGGTATGAGCCACCCTTGATGATGGGCACTAGGCGCTCAGGGGCCACTGTCACATTGGCCTGGATGCTCTGGGACAGGGGCGTGTCCCCGAATGACACCACGAACACGAAGCAGTAGTGGCCCACAGGCAGCACCAGGCGAGGCACCACCAGCTGGGGCCGGCTCACGTCCACGCCAGGCAGGGCCACAGGGGTTGGGCGCCCAGGCCGCTGGCAGCTGGTGGCGCGGTACACCTCCCAGCGGTACTCGGTCTGGTAAGTGACACAATCGCGCAGGTCAACGTGGGCCTCTAGGTAGTTGCGCTGGGAGCGCCGCATCAGCACCTGCGGGGGCAGGGCCACATCTACCTTGGGCTCCCTGCACGCCAGCACGTGCACCGTGACTGTGGCCTGTGCCACGAAGAAGCTCACCAGGTTGGAGGCGTTCACCTCCACGTGGTAGTCCCCAGGCTGCAGGTAGGAGTGGTCGGCCCAGGGATCCTCCGTCGCCTCTGCTGGAGCCCCATCCCCGAAGTCCCAATGGTAGGCCACACGCCGGGGGCTGGGGCTTGTGGCAGCCTCGAACCGGGCTGAGCGGTTGGTGAAGCAGCGACCACTGCGCAGCACCACGTGCTGGATGACATCCTGGACCTCGACCACAAGAGTGTGGTTCACACCACCCAGATCATTAAAGGCACGCACGTGGATCTCTAGCAGCCCCGCAGCCACAGGGGTGTAGGTGACATCACGGCCTGAGAGGATGACCAGCGAGTCCCCCTGAACCTTCTGTAAGGAGAAGTACCACGCATAGGCGACACGAGATCCCCGCTGCACCCGGGCGGTGAAGTTCCTCTCGGTGCCAGTGGCGATGCCTGCTTCACAGCAGTTGGGCACCTGAAGCCCACCCACAGCCTCCAGCACCAGGATGCGCGCCTGCGCCTGTGCCCGGCTCACGTGGTTCTCAGCCTGGACACTCACTATATAATCCCCAACGCGGGGGAAGCTGCGGGAAAAGTGAGGTCCTGGGAGCAGCTCAAGGCCAGCCCCGCCAACTTGCAAGTGGAAGCTGACGGCTGAACCAGCAGCTAGCAAGATCTGAAAGTGGACCAGCTGCCCGGGCTCCACCACCTTGCTGCTGGCCCACAGTACCAGGCCCACAACAGGTTCTTCCACCGTGAGGCTGTACGTGGCTATGACCCAGCTGACTGCGTTGGAGGCGTTGAGCAGAAGAGAGACAGTGCCAGCTTCGGGGAAGACCACAGTGACATGCTGGCCGTACCTGCTGCCACCTGGAACAGTCCAGCACCAGCTGACGTTGGTGCCTGAGGTCAGCTGCCCCCAGAAGGGCAGAGTCGATCCGGTCACCACAAAACTGCCATCCACCTCACCAGTCCTGATGCTGAGGCCACTCACAGGTACCTGCACAGCCAGCTGAACGGTGGTGTTGGCCGAGCCCAGCTGGTTCTTGGCTGTGACAGTGACTAGGTATAGGCCAGGGGTGGGAAAGGCATGGGTCATGGAGGGCTCTGGGGTCTCCCAGCTCAGCCCATCCCCCAGGGACCAGGTGTAAATAACACCACTGCCACTGGCCAGCTCCGCACAGAGGGTGACACTCACATTGACAGGGGCTGGGTTTGGAGAGGCAGCCAAGGCCAGCCACCCCACGGGCTCCACAAAGTCCACAGTGCGGTTGGCCGAGGCAATGCCCAGCATGTTTGTGGCCCGCAGCTGGACATGGTAGGTGCCAGCCTCGAGCACAGTGAGTGAGAAGGTTTTGCCGCTGCCAACCAGGGCCGTGCCACCATCCCGCTGGGCAGTCCAGCCATAGGAGATGTTGGTACCATCCCTTACCACAGCCTGCAGCTGAAGTGTGCTGTTGGTGGGGAAGCAGCAGCCGCCGCCACCCCCAGCCACCTGCAGTCCCTCGATGCGCTGCAGGACGTAAATAAAGATGCTATCCTGGGTGGCGCCCACCTCATTCTCGGCCGTGACGATGATGTTGAAGGTGCCCACGGAGCGGAAGGTGTAGGAGATAGTGGGGCCTCCAGGAATGGGGGTGCAGCGGTCGCAGAGCACCCAAGAGTAGTGTACATCGCTGCCTGCCTCCAGCGAGGTGCTGAAGCTCACGCTGCCGTTCAGGGGCACCACCGTGCGGCTGGCATTCACACTGAGCCCCTGTACGTGCCGCTGCACCGAGACATTCAGCCAGGCCTCGCCGCGGCTCACCTCGTTCCAGCTGGTCACCCTGACGGTGAAGTGGCCTGTGCTGGTGTAGATGTGGGTGACTGCAGGGCCCTCAAGCTGCTCGCCGTCCCCCAGCTCCCACACGTAGGTGGCGGGGTGCCCACGGCCCACAGCAGAGAACAGGTAGGGCTGCTGCAGCTCCAGCACCCGGGACCCATTGACCCTGATGCCGGTGAGCTCCACAGGCTCCTGCACTTCCACAAGCGCCGAGTCATTGGCAGCCGAGATGTTGTTGGACACAGTGACCGTCACCAGGTAGGAGCCTGTGTCCCAGTAGGTAAATGTGGCCTGAGAGATCCCAATGCTGGGCCCATTCTCAGTGCCAAAGTCCCAGGTGTAGCGGTAGGGAAATGGGGGCCAGGTGTGGGCCACCAGCCGGACCTCATCTCCAAGCCGCGCAAACTGCCTCTCGGGCAGCAGGGTGACGTTGCCCACCTCGGGCTCCACGCACACGCTGGTGAAGTAATGCGCCTTGTTCACACGGCTCGACAGGACGAGTGCCAGGGGGAACGTACCGCTGCGGGTGAAGCTGTGCAGCACGGATGGGTCTCCCAAGACGGTCGTGTTGGACGAGCCGTCCCCAAATGTCCAGTCGAAGGAATAGTGGGCAGGGTCCCCAGTGACATGGGCTATGAGCCGGGTCTGGGGTTGCACAGGTATACAGGTTGCAGGGTCGATCCACAACACCTCCAGGACAAACACCTGCACAGGCAGGCTCTGGGCTAGGTGGCCAGTGGGGCTGGACACGGCCACGGTCACTGTGTAGTTCTGCGCCCGCAAGTACACATGCTCTACTGTGGCCTCAGGGCCCACGAGCACTGTGCCATCCCCCATGTCGAAGGTCCACGTTACATTGTCGCCCGACTCCAGGGTGGCACCAACCACCACAGGTGTACCCTGCTCCACAGCTGGGCTCAGGCTCACATTCAAGCCCCGGAGCTCCTCAAAGACGCGGACATCAGTGCGAGCGACTGCGCTGCTCACCGTGTTATTGACCTCCAGGCAGACGCGGTACGTGCCCCTCAAAGCGAATGTGTGGTTGACCATCGGCTGGTGATACGTTGTGGCTGGGGAGCCATCCCCAAAGTCCCACGTGTAAAGGATGCCCCGAGTTAAGGGCGTTGGGTGTGGGGAGAAGGCGGCGGGCTGACCAGCCACCAGGACAGGGCTGCCCACAGCCACGGCCACGGCAGGCAGAGAGGCGCGCACACTCACAGGCACCAGCTGTGTCAGGTTCTCGAAGGCGTTGGACACGAGCAGGGTCAAGTTGTACTCGCCTGGGGGACAGGCCCGGAGTGGGAATGGCACCGCGGCCACTACGCCGCCTGCTCAGCACAATCCCTCCCTAACCCCACGAAGGCTGCTCATACGCAGGAGCCTCTCTGGACGGCAGAGCAGGGCCACCTCAAAATGTAAAGAACGCCCTTGGGTCCCACCCCAGGGGTCCTCACAGCGAGACGTATGTGAAGTGCATCACCACAGGGCAAAACACAGGGCCCCAGCAGACACAGGACAAGGAGCAAACTGTCTCCAAACACAAGCTCACTCGGATTAGCGAGTGCCGGCACTGGGCGGGCACTGGGGGCCTGCTGCTTACTCTGCGCTCTGCATGAGAGGCTTCCGGGGCTTTAACAGCAACTGAACAATAGCCCCCTTCTCTCCCCCAAAAAGGGTCAGGAGACAGGAGGGTCCAGGTTCTGATCAGTAGCTTCAAATCACAGAGTTTGGTGACCTGGGCCACCCCTCACCCCTAGCCACCCCTCCTACATCCTAGTAAGGCCAGGGTCAGCAACCCCAGCTGGCTTGGATGGAGCTGCCCCTCCACAGGGCTTGCCCTGTGGGGGGCCAGCAGGGTGCCAGGCCTGTCCTTACCTGGGATGGTGTAAGTGTGCGTGGTGTTGTGCTCCACTAGCACCTGGGCCACCGTGGGGTCTGGGACCTGGAAGGACTCGTTGTATGGAGGCTTAAACTGGCCAATCGCCTGCTCCCCATCCCCGAAGGTCCACCTGCCAGGGCAGCGAGCAGGCAGGCTGGGGGATGAGTGGGAGGGGCTGGCCACGCCCATGGAGGGGGCACCCACTGGCCCAGCTATAACCACTCTTCTCATACCTTTGTTCGGAGCACCAGCCCACCCTGCTGCAGCTCGCCCCCGCCACGTCCTATTCACCCTACACCTCCTGACAGATGAAGTGAGAGCTGGGGAAGGGGTGCTGGGGAAAAACCTGGTGCCCCTGCTCCTGCTCGGCCAAGGCACTCACAGGAAGGCCACCTCCACAGCCGAGTCCACCAGCACATCAGCCGCCAGCACCAGCGTGGCATTGGGGGGCAGCACCGGGGGCACCGCGGACACCCGCAGGCCCTGCATCCTATGCATCCGCTCCACCGTGACATTGTAGTTCACAGTGACGTTGCTCACGTGGTTGGTGGCTGTCAGCTGTGGAGACAGTTGGCAGTGATCCAGCCCCCAACGGGCCTCGAGGCAGAGTGGGCAGAGACCCGCCCCGCACTCACCCCTGGCCACCATGGGGTCACAGGGAGCAAAGCAGAACTGAGACAGAAGGCGAGAGTGAGGTGTGGACACCCACCCACCCCTGCCCCTGCCCGTGCCCTGTCCTCTGCCCACCGACAGCTTGAAGACCGCAGCGCTCTGGTAGATGACGTTGAAGACAACATTGTGGAAAGTCAACGACTGCTTGTCATCAATGGTCCAGCGGAAAACCACGTCTGAGCCGGCCTCCACTGTGGGGCTATACCTCTGAGGGAAGGACACGGCGTTGGCCAACAGTGACCCTGCCCCAGCACGGGGTCTTCATAGAGCCAACTATGACCTCAGACCAGGTCTACTGGCCCGAACACACCTCCCCCTGGGGCTTCATGGGACAGGGCTCAAAGACACTGGGAGAGTGGGAAGGCAAGGAGGGGCGAAGGGTCCCAAGGCCCACCCTCAACTAGGGAGCCACATGGTATGGGGCTGAGCTCGGGCTTAGTCACACCCCGACCTCTCTGTACCTCAGTTTCCCCACCTGTCATCTCTCAATCTGCACACCCCTCCCAGGGCTCCTCCTCAGGCCTCTTGGTTGGACAACACTATGCCATTTGGGAAGGCACGTGAGTCTCAACGGGCCTCATGGCTGGGTATCTGCCTGCATCACCTGAGGGGACAGGTGTGACTGGCCAGGCTGGGGACACAGCTACGCAGTGGGAGGGCTGTCGCAAACAGCCCTTCCAAGGCCCCTGTGCAAAGATGCAGAACTGACGGCTGCCTTGGTCAGGACGGCAGTCCCGGCCCAGGACAGCCCCTTCCCAGAGAGGCACTGCTCTGGCCAGGTGGCGTCAGGAACACCTCAAAAAGTACTCAGGGCCTTGTAAACACACCCAGGCTTGATGAGGTCAGAGGTGGGCAAAGAGTTCCACAATCTGTTTCTTGGAATGTAAGAACAGAAAGAAACATTTTCAGAGCCGCTGTTCTAGTGGTAACTTTTTAGTAATTTAGGAATGAATGACCACCTAACAGGACCTGCCCATCAACCAAGCTCTTTCCTCAGTGGGGAGGGGCCACTGTGTGCATGGGCACCTTGTCTCAAGAGAGGCTGGGCAGACCAGCTGGCCACACTCACCACCAGGACACCCTGCAGCACTCGGGCCTCGGGGCTGGGCGTGGCCCGAAGGCCGCAGATGGGCTCCTCTGCCTTCACCCGCAGGCTGAGGTTGGCCTGGCTGGCGCTGTTCTCCACCACAACCTCCACTGCATGCTCGCCCTCACTGAGCCTGGGCAGCGCCAACACTGAGTACAAGGTGGTGTTGGCCTCACGGGCACAGCCGGGCACCAGGGCAGCCACTGAATCGGGGCAGTAAGCCTCGAAGGGTGCACTGAGGTTGCCCCCAGGCCAGCACACTGTGGCTGTGGCATTGTCGCCTGAGTCCACCTGGAGCACCAAGGCTGAGCCATTGGTAGATATGTAGAGGAGACCGTCGTGGGGAACGGGGTGGATGACCCGCAGCCCGGCCACGGGGGAAAGCACATCGAAGCTGCAGGACAGGTTGTGCCTAGACACGCTGTTGCCCACCGAGGCCCGGACCAAGTAGCGTCCTGGCCGCCCCAGCCCTGGGTTGGGCCTCGGGCCCAGCAGCGGGGTGAACCGCTCCGTGGCAGTGAGCAGTCGCAGGGCACAGACCTGGCCAGCCTGGCTGGCCTCCAGCTGGGCAGGCAGGCAGGCCCGCCAGGCCGAGGCAGTAGTAGAGAGGTATGGGGACTCGGGGGCAGGGTGGCCAAGCGCCGGGGTGCAGCGCAGGAGGGCGCCGGGGCCGGCATCATGCTGCAAGCCTATGAGGTCACCGGGGAGCAGGGGGCCATCCTGGTCACGGAAGGCGACCTACAGGAGAGGGAGGCAGGGCTGCGTCAGGTCCTCACAGTGGGCCCCCACTGGTCTGGGGCCTGTAGAGGGGCACTGGGCCAGGGGCTCCAACAGGCAGGTGAGATCCCCTCCCAGGGTGACACAGTCGCCCCTCCACAAGGGTCTCAACACTCCTCAGTCACTCACTCTCTAACAGGCTTCACAGGGGCCCCAGGCATTCATGGTGGGGACAGAGGGGACAGCCTCAGACAAAATGAACATACACAGGGCAGACAGAATCGGGCAGGGATGGGGCTTCCCCAGACAGGGGAGGGACATTTGAGGGACAATGCAGCCACAATTTGTGACAGGAAGGAGCCAGCTAAGCCAAGAGCTGTTTAGAGAGTCATCCTTAGAAAGCGCAGGAAGTGTCAAGGCCCTAGGGCAGGAGCTTCTCATGATAGGAGACGAATAAGGGCTCTGACACGGCCAGAGGTGGGCAGGGCCCTGGGCGGAGGGACCCAGTGGGCTATGCCAAAGAATATGCATTTTCTCCGTGTTTTATGGGGAGACCCAGACCTTGGGGGGCTGAGGGGAAGCAGACAGCACCTGGGCCAGTGACACACACCGAGTACTGAGCGGGGGGGCCCGCAGGCACAGAGAAGAGGAACTCCTTCTGCAGCGCGTAGGACGCCCTGGGAAGCCCCAGAGCCGACCCGTTGGCACAGGCCTGAGGGCAGCCGGGGGTGTCCAGTGGCAGACAGATGTTGGATCTGGGGCACCAGAGGCTCTCCGGCGTGCACTCAGGAGCCAGCTTGGTCCCATTCTCTGGGTGCCTACTCTCAGGCTCACTGCTGTTTTCTGAAGCCCCTGCAAGGGGAGGAAAGGTATCACAGGTCAAATTTGCTAACAGGCCACAGTCGGGGACACCCAGTACTACCTGAGGCCTTGCTGGAAAGCGCTCCTGGCCTCCACCATCACTCCCCTGCCCCCCAACACCAGGCCAGCTGCCTGACTTAGGAGGAAACCCCACGCAGGCAAGCCCTGTCCAATCTGTCCTTGGGACCCCGGGCATGAGTCAGTGTCTCTGTGGACCCCACTCTGTCCATCTTGAGGCTGGAGACCAGTCTAGTGGCCCAGGGACAAGCAGACACAGCAGTGTAGAAAGGCTACCCCAGCCCCCCAACTCCCTCCACCACCAGCACAGGGTCCCACCTGCTCCCTCCACGGGGCGGTACACCTGCAGCCTCATCTGGACGGGTCGGACAAGCTCCTGGGTTCCAAACTCTGCAGCGGTGAGGAAGGCTGCGCGGCCCAGGCCCAGGCCAGGGAACGCCATCACCTGGTGAAGTTGGGGGGCACGAGGACAGGGGTGGGGGTTTGGGGCTGGAATGCACAGCTCCACAGATCCTGGGCCTCAGCCCCCACCAGCCAAGAGAGGAAGGAGCCACCAGATGGGGCTCTCCCAGGCCCTCCACAAGTGTTTCACTGGGGAGGAAAAGTCATGTTGAAACCATCTGTGAGCAGTAACACCTTGTTTTTTTTTTTTTTTAAATCCACACAGAGAGAAAAGGCGCAGGAGCTCAGAGCGCTCCTAGACACCAGGACAGAGCTGTTCCTCCCTGCACAACAGCAGGTTTCCTACAACATCTTTACTGGGCGCACAGGACATTACAAAGGCCCAGGGGAGGGGGGAAGGCAGCTTGTGTTTTAAAGAGACACACAGCAGCCAGAGTCGGGGTGGTCTGGTGATCCCCAGTAGGCGTCAGGGAGCAGGGGCTGGGCTGGCCTACCTCTACAGGCTCCCAGGGGGCAGACAGGCTCTCCTGCTGTGCCAGGGGACTCAGGGGTCCCTGCAGGTCTCCGCTGGACGCCCCTACGAGGAAGTTCTCCGCATCCCACACAGGGCCTAAGGTGGCAAGTATGCGATGAGGTTCTGGTCCCAGGCCGAAGAGGGCAGTTTCAGGGGCCAGGGCAGGACTGAGCCACTTGGTGGGAGCCCCCAGCTTCCTGCATCTGTGTCTGTTCCCTTCGGTGCAAGCCCAGGCCAAGCAGTAGGTGCTCGGCAAACACCTGAACACTGACCAGCTAAGAAAGGAGCCTGGGGGGAGGGGGAGGGGGCACTGTCCTAGACAAGGGTAGGAGGAGCTCTGGGGTGGCCGTGAGACTGTGTTTGGGCGTTAGCTGTCCTGGTTCAGGGCAGAAGGCAGTCCCCAGCCCCCCAGCCCCACGGCGCACCTCCAGGCCGTAGTTCACAGACATAGCTGTGCGGCGCCGAGCACAGGTCAGTGTTGCACTGCCCCGCAGGCCCCAGCCGCACACAGCGCTCTGCGGTGGCCGGGTGTGGCTCCCCGGGTAGCCAGTTCTGGCAGCTCTCCAGGCTGAAGGCCTCGCCCCGAGGCGATGGGCCTGCCTCAGCGCTCTCCACAGCTGAGAAGCCGATCCATACGTCCAGACTCCTGCAGATGGGGAGAGTGAGGACCCGGGGGCTCCCCAAAGACAGATCCCCCTCCATTCATCTCCTCTGTGGGCTGGCTTCTCACAGCAGCCCCTCAGGGGGACCCTGCTCCTGCTTTCCAGATGAGAAACCTGAGGCTTAGAGACGTGACCTGGAGAGCAAGGCCCACAGTAGTGCTCGCGCAGCCACCAGGCCATGGGCTAGAAGCCCAGCCAAGGGGGCCCCGCTTCGATCGGACTGCACTGCAACCTGCGGGGAGGTCCAGGGTATATAGCATGTAGGGACCACGACACCCACAGATCAGTCCCCAAAGGGCTATTCCCCACCACCCAGCCAAGGTAGAAAGACCCCCTTAGAGGAAGGGATTATAGATATATGGATAGGGATGGACACACGGAGAGACAGACACAGGGACAGGCAGAGGGACAGCGACAGACACAGAGGGAAATGAGGTGCTATAGTCAGAGCCAGGCTCTGGGGTCAAGCATGTTAACTGGGTGACCGTGGGCAAGGGCCTTGACCACTCTAGACCTCAGTTCCCCTTCTGCTCACTGAGGATGTCCAGGTGTGATTTCACAGTCCAGCTAGGCCCTTCCCACACAGGGAAGCCCGGAGGTAAGGATCTGGCCTCCACCCCCTCCCCCATAGCCAGCCTCACCAACCACTCCCACCTCTCCTCCGGACTGCCTCAGGCTCTACCCTCTGGCAGTGCTCTGCCCCCCATCCCCAACCTCCCCGCATCTCAGAGGTGGGGGCAGGCACCTGGTGACCCGGGAAACCAGGAAGTGCTGGATGGCAGGACTGTCCACCATGGCCAGGGCAGCCCCAGACCAGGCACGGCATTGCTCCTGTGCCTGAAGCCAGGCCGCCTTCTCCGCTACCAGGCGGTAGCAGTGCCCATTTCCAGGGAAGATCTCGGTGTCAGAGGGGCACAGCGGATGCACCACTGGGGGGCCGGCGAGGAGAGAGGGGGGCCATTAATGTGTGCCCACCTGGGACTCTGCCTCACCCACCCCTGACCCTGGGGTGAGGAACGGTAGTGACCTGGGCCCAGGGAGGCACCCACCTTGGGCTGGCTCCTCGCCCAAGGCCATAATGGTATAGGTGGCCTCGAGGCCTGAGCCACCAAGATTTCGGATGCCAAGCTCGAGGGTCTCATCACTGTGCACCAAGACTGGACATGTGAGCTCCAGGGCAGCAGGAGCTGCCTGCACCTGCACCTCTGTTTCCAGCCGGACAGAGCCAGCCCCCAGGGCCAGCACTGTCGTCACGTGATAGTGCCCAGGCAGCACATAGCGGTGAGTGCTAGCAGAACCAGCCACATCCACCTCAGGGGAGCTGTCGCCAAAGTCCCAGTGTGTGGAGCTGATGGGCAGCAAGGCAGTGACATGGAAGGCTGCTGGCTGGCCAGAGGCCAGGGGTCCTTGGGGCCCCACCAGGGCAGCCCCTGGGGAGGCAGGGAAAACATTCTGGAGGAGGGTGGGGCCCCCACAGACAGGGGCAGGGGATAGTGGGGGGCTGGAACAGAAGGGTAGGCAGGCAGAGGAGATGTTGGGGGGATGGGCAGCCCCACAGAGGCAGTGGCCCTGCTCTGAGAGGGCTGCAAGGCCCTGGCCGGTCGAGAAGCAGAGGGCACTGCAGGCCTCGGGCACCAGCGGACCTTCGAGGGCAGCTGAGAAGGCCACCAGCACCACAACACCTGAGCTGTTGTCAGGGAGGCAGGCGATGTACTTCTCACCTGGAAAGGGCAGACGGTTGCCTCTCGGCCCCCATTCCAGATCCCAGATCCCAGATTGCCCCACCCAGCCCCACGGCCGGTCTCCCCAAATCCCACCCGCACTGACTCCCAGCCTAGAGGGCCTGCCTGACTCCATCAGTCTGTCTCGGCCCTGTGCCCCAGGTCCCTACCTACTGTCCCCCACCCTAGCTGACAACCCCTGAGCACCTGCAGGGTGCCTGCCTAGCAGGGCTGTCCCTCGAGGAAAGACCAAGCTGGCCCTGCCCCACCCACACTTACCACAGCCGCTGTCAGACACAGGGACTTGGAGGAGGGGCAGGCCAGACAGGGGGCCAGGCCCCACACAAGTGGCCGCTTCTGGCTGCACTACACGGACCTGCTGCTCCTCTGCCCAGCGTGGCAGCCAAGCTAGACCACAGTCACACTCCAACGGGTTCCTACTCAGGTTTCTGCAGGAAGGGCAGGGCCAAGTGCTCAGTGCGCAGTGGGATAGGTATGGGCACCCAGGCCTGGCCCTGAGGAAGGGTCTGGGCCCCCTGACAAGTACAGCCTCCCCCTTCCCCAGGGACAGCCTTTGGGGTCTGGTCTCAAACTAGGAAGCCGGTGTTGGGGGAGGCTTCCCTCAGCAGGGCAGGGTGCTGTTGGGGGACCAGGAGCCAAGCCACAGAAGCCCCCCAAAAACAGTGCAACTTACATTTCACTTAAATTAAATAAATTAGCAAATGTTCCTTCTTCTAATGTAGAAATCTTGTTATTGCTTATGTCCCTGAAAGAAAGGGAGGAATTCAGCAGGGTTTGAGGGATGCTCCCATAACCACACAGTGACAAGCTGCCACCGCCTGCCCACCCTGTGGGGTCTCACGGCCAAGCCAAAGTGGACACTCACAACTCTGTCAGCGCTGAGAGATTTGCCAGGAGCCTGACATCCAGCACCCGGAGCAGGTTGTGGGAGACGTCTCTGGGGAGCAAAGAGTCCACAAGTCAGCACTGGACTCCTGGGTACAGTGCAAAGCCAACCCCAAACCTGTCCCTGGTACCCCCAAGCTGTGACCTCCCACCCTCCGAGCTCCCTTTCCCCAAGGCCAGAATGGAGAATTGGAATGAACTTTCATCTGGAAAAACCAAGGCAGGAAAGGGCTGGAAGCCCTCAGCCCTCCATCTGTGCCCTGCCCCATTTCCCTCCCTGCAGGTCCAAGGTCCCTCCTGGTCCCCTGCCCCCTGGCTCAGCAAGGCCATCCCACACCATGGAGGGCAGACTTCACCCCCCTCCACACAGGGTTTGGGAGCCCATGTTCAACCTCAAGGTTAACATGACCTCAGTAAAAACCCCACACAGTCACCGAGATAGCACACAGGCTCAATGAGAAGCGTGGCTGGGAGAGAGTCGTCCAGACAAGCTGTAACGGACCGGCGCCGTGTTAAACTGCACTGCACGTGCAGGGGATGCGCTGGCTGATGAAAGCAAGAGGACCTCCTAAAACTGGCTGTGGCGCCACAAGAATCCGTGCAGAGGAAGTCAGGTCTGCTATAACCAGGATGTGTTTTAGCCCCCACTCCCATGTCCCTCCAGCCCACAGGTAGAGGTCATAGTTGCCCCTCCTATACACTTCCCAAGTTGGGGCCTGTAGACCACCCAGACTCAGTGGGCACCTCTGGCCATGGACTCCGAATGAATGAGACCTAGGCCTCCCACCCCTAAGCTTCTGCCCTCTGATGTCTCAAAATGCCTCTCACCAGCCCTGTCTTCCCACCAATGACCAGACCACCCAGTCATGCAGAGACGGGGGTGTCCATTGATGCCACCTCCAGGCCTGCCAACCCAGTTCCTGAAACACTCAGCCTCCCCCACCCTACCCCAGCTATAGCCTGGTTCCAAACCCCCATCCCTGACACCTGCCCTGCCTCCAAGACCCCTCCTATCCGAGCTCCCACGGCAGCCTGGGACAGGGCATGTCCCAAAGCCCAGCTTCCATCAGCCACCCTCTGGAATGGGCTCTGCTTTCTCCAGCCTGCTCCGAACCCAGCAGGAGCTTAGTAAGAGCGGCTGGTGTGAAACAAGGTCCTCCTGGAGCCAAGGCACTGAGTACCAGTCCAGGCCCCACTGACACAGAGTTGGGGGGAGACAGGGTGCCAGGGCTGGGCAGGCTGGGGAGCCTGGCATAGTCCCTCTGCCCAGCTCCCATTGACAAGGACCATCTCTAGAACCAGGCTCAGGAAATGCCCCCACCCCAACCACTGACCACTGTTCCTCCCTAAAGACCTGCTGGCCACATGGGGCCTCACGGCAACCAATACTTGAATGCTGGCTACTTACCAAGGACAGGGGCCGGGGGCTGGGTTTTAACTAGGCTGCTCCTATTATCCTGGCTCCCAACATAGCCAGGGGGCTACCAAGGGAGCTTTTGGAGGGGCATTACCAGCCTTTGAGTGGCTAGTGTAGGGAGCCAGGCCCAGAGGGGCTCCTGTCCCCCTGTGGCTTCCACTAAGGGAGTGTGAGGAGGTGAACTGTGGACGCAATCAGCTACCCCCGGAAATCTGGTCTCTCTTGCTCTCTGCAGAGCACAGCAGCCATCCAGGGACACCATGAAAAGATGGCGCACGGACATGAAGAACTCCACTGATGCTGGCCTCAGCCTGCCTGGGGTGGGGAGGCAGGCTGCAGGCGGCAGGTGAGTGAGACCACGGCCCTGCAGTGAATCAGAGGCTCCACAAGAAAATCTGAGAGAAACCTCCAACATGGCCAGATGGGCCAGGCAGGCAAAAGAGAAGGCCGGTCTTCCTGGCAGTGGAACCTCTGCAAGACTGGACTGGGCTCCTACTCCTACAGGGCAGGGGACGCACTAGTGGGTCAGAGCTCCTGCAGGGACCAGACGGGTCTTCTTCTGCCGGAAGACCCACAGCAGCCCCACCACTGCTCTGACCAAGTGGCCCAACAAGGCAGGATGCCGGACACCTAATTTGGCAAGGCTTTCTCCCCTGCACCATAGGTGCCAGCTCTCACAGTCAGGCCACCACCACCTGGAGAGCCTGGTGGCTCTGGGAACCAGTGCAGCCACACACTCGGAGAGGCTCGAACGCCCTTCCCTCACCTGCGACATGGGATGTGATTTCTAGTCTGAGAGCTCTAGGCCCACCAGCAGGTGTGGCTTGGGACGCCCCTCAGCACGCAGTGGCAGGAGAAACACAGGTGCAAAATGCAGCCCCCTCCCTGCAACTGTTCAAACTGAGAACAAAAGAAAGTGCTAGTGGGGGAAGAAAACAAAACAAAACAATAAAGATTGCATTAAAATTTTTAAAAAGTGTTGGAAGGTAGTGCAGAGTCATAAACCTATTCTCAAGAGCAGGCAGGTACCCTAGATTTTCCACACTCTCATTCTGTTCTTGAAGTAGGAGAAATGGGGTGTGGGGGCTCCCGGGCAGAGGAGACAGACAGGCTGCCCGAGGGGGCCTGGGGCAGGGGCCAAGGCAGGACATGGATAGAGCCAGGAGATGGGGCTTTGGAGGGGAGTGGATGGCAAGGGGTGGGCAAGCATGGTCAGGAGCCGCTCCAGCCAAGGGCAGGGCAGTGAGGCCCCCACCCCACTCCGGAACCGGCACTGTGGGCTCAGGGTCAGAGCGAGGCATCACACTACCCTCACTGAGACTTGACTTTTCCCATCTGGAAATGGGGGGGTGTGCTTGCACACGCCAGTCTGTTTTCCCCAAGGCTGTGGGACAGGGGCCCGTGCCCAGAGTGTGGATTCCACGAACTCCGGGAGCAGAGGCCTCCGTGCACCAGGGGACAGGGTTGCCTCTGCTCTCCCCAGTGAGCCTGGTTTCCCTGTCCCTCCCACATGGGGGCGAGGGCAGCTGCCATCAGGTACACCCAGGCACTCGTTTAGAAGTGGGTCAGGGCCCTGGCTGGGTAGCTCAGTTGGTTGAAGCATCATCCCAATACACCAAGATTGTGGGTTTGATCTCTGGTCAGGGCACATACAAGAAGCAAACAATGAGTGCATAAATAAGTGGAACAAAAAATAGAGGTTTCTCTCTCTCTCTCAAATCAATGAATTTTTTTAAAAAGTGGGTCTGGGAGCCATGGAGGGGGCACATGCTTTCTGCCAGGGTGCACGGTGGGCAGCACCAGCCATCTCTGCGCTCAGAGAACTCTGGGAAGTAGAGCAGCAGAGAGGATACTGGAGTGGGGGCCACTGGAGGGGTCATGGGGCAGGGTCACTGAGGGGAGTCACGGGAAGGGGACGTGGGTGGAGCCCTCACCCAGCCCCACAGCCCTGCAGCCCTGAGCAACCACTTCCCGCACCACCGTCTGTTTTCGCCATCAGTGCTCTGGGAGAACACAAGGCCACGGGCCAGCCCCATCCCCTCTCCAGCCCCTAGGCTTCCTCTGCACCCCCCGGTGATGTCATCGAAGCCTGACTCCCTGCCCCCACACGGTTCCCCCACAGTCCTGTAAAAGTGGGGGGAGAGTGGCATGGAGGGGCATCTGACAGGACACAGCAGGCCCCAGGAGCCGCCTACAGGAGCCCACACAGAGCAACAGAGGCAACAGAGGCAGAAGTAACAGAGGCTGGCCAAGCAGGGCAGCGGCCAGCCCCACAGGAGGAGAGCCAGCAGCCTGGCTGGACAGCACCCTGACAGTTCCCAGGCCAAGCAGGGCCCACCCTCTGAGCCAGCTGGACCCTCCCAGGTCCCTGCAAACCCCGAGCCAGCAACTTCCAGGGATGCCAAGGCTGGAGAGATCCGGCCAGCTAGGGTCCGGGGAAGGGGTGACCTGGGAACAGGCATATACCTGTAACAGCACAAGGCGTGTGTCACCTCCCTAGGCACCAGGGATAGGATGGGAGGGGCCCCCACAGCCTGCAGCACTGAATATAAACCCCATAGAGATGGGGACTCTCACTTCCAGCCCATCCCTTCGGCTGTCCCCTCTCCTACTCCAGGACAGGCAAGTGTACTGGGGGGGAAGGGAAGATCCCTGGTCTACCCTACACGCAGGGGCCCTCCTTCTCCTCCCCCGTCAGTCACTGAGGAGCCCAGCCTGTCCCCACACAGGGGTAGTCCCAACTCCCCCTGCCTTCCAGATCAGACATTCTCAAGGGGAGGGCCAGTAGCCCTCTCTGGGCTTGCATCCTTATCTCCAGGGTCTGGGCACCCAACGGCACATCCCCGTGCCTCTGGTTCTGGTCTTTCCTGTTCTAAGCAAGAGCTAGAGCAGTGTGTGGGAAGGCAGAGGGAGATCCCTCTCCCATCACCAAGCTGGAGGTGCGCAGCAGAAGGTACTGAGGGCCCCTCCCCGTGGACAAAGGCAGCTCCCCCTGCCCTCCCCATATAGGGCTCTGCCCCTGCTCACATCCCAGGCCTTGCAGGGAAGGGAGAGGGGAGAAGAAAGGGAGGGGAAGGAGTCCCAGAGCCCCAGCAGGAAGAGACGGAAGGAAGTTTGAGTGAAGCAGGTCTGGAGTGTTCCCTGGATGGCTCCAAGGGCAGTCCCTTTCAGAGCTGAGGAAACAAAGCCCCCAGACAAGCCAGGAAGCAGCCCAGAACTGCCTAAGTTTCTTCCCCTGCCAAGGAGGGGAGTGGCCTGGGTGCCTGCTCCCCAGTCTAGAGTTCCCCGGTCCAGATGCCGGGCGGGGTCTGGGGGCCTGCTGGAGCCCCCAAGGAAACATCTGCACATTCCAGACACATGTGGTCAGTGGCGGGGGTGAGTGCCAGGCCCCAGCCCAGCACCCCCACCCCAGTGCTGGCCTATGCAGTGGATACTGGGCTTGAGGGGAATGGGCTCAAGAGGGGCCGCCTGCACATTATGTAACCTGCTCCTCCCGAGCCAGCATCTGCCTCCTCCCTCTGGCAGGACAGAACAGCACCACGGGCAGCGGGAGAAGGCACCCCGCTCCTCATCCAGGGCACAGGCCTAGGCTCCTCCCTCCAACCCGCGCCCTCAGAGCTCCTGGAATGAGAGCCTCGGTGGGCCCTGCTAAGCCAGCCATCCTCTCCCCGAAGGCCCCACAGACTCTGGGGAGAAACAGGTTCTTCTCAGTCCAGCAACAGGAATGCCAAACAAGGTCCCTGGAAGCCGGGGCCAGACCGAAGGGAGGAAAAGGCCACAGTGCTGGTCCCGGGCCCCTTGGGGATCCCTGCCCACCGCCCAGCCCTCAGGCCAGGCAGTGCCACCCACATGCCACCCTGACACCCCACTACCAGCTCCTCTCAGCACGAGGGTCAGGCATCCAGGAGCCCAGTGTCTGCGCCAGTTTGAGTCTAATAACCTCATTCTGTTTTCATTCCCTTCTATTTATGGAGAGTAAGGCTGGCTTCCAGGGCCGGAAACGATGACGTTTAAATTAATGAATTCAAGTTTAGGGGAGAGAGCTGAATTGAAGAAAAACATTTGGAGAGGATGAACTGGGGCAGGGCAGGAGGGTTGGTGGCAAGCAGGGGCAGGCCCACCAGAGAAAAGGGGCAGGGAGGGCCCATCAGACTCACCCCGGCTCTATGTCCGAGCTCCCATCCCCACCTGGGTCTGAACCAGCATCCAGGGAATCAGCAAGGGGGGCAGGGGAACATCTCAGCCTCAAAGACTAGAGGGAAAGGCCTGTGAGAGAATCCTTCCCAGCCTCCCAGCCCCGTGGCACTGGATCAGCAGGCAGTGACCATTGCATAGGTTTTTGTGGGGTTCCCTCAAGGAGTGTTGCCATCCAGTACTTAACCGTCACCAGGATGAGACATGGGCATCTGGTGCAGCGACATCGACTGCCTGGGATCGCCCTGGGCCCACAGTCAGGGGGAGGGAAGGGAGCCTCAGGCAGGAGGTGAAGGTGTGGGGTGCCCTCCGCAGAGCCCATCCCCAAGGAGGAGCATCTGGAAATCAGCCACCGTTGGGGCATTAACAGACCAGTGTGGGGGCCAGAGGCTGGGAAGGAGGGGGCCTGTCCAGGAGAGGGGCCTGGCTCACCCGTCCACCTGAAGCTGGAGAGTTGCGGCCTCTCTTCCAAGATAAGGGGAGAAAAAAGCCAGCACCTGGGGGCCCCCAGGTACTGCACTCAACCGGTCTGCCCTCTGCACTTGGGCCTGGCAGCCAAGCAGAACAGGGCCTGCGCTACCTCCTTACAGATGGGAATGCTGAGGCTCAGGAAGGCCGCACCCCTCACCCCACCATCGCCTCCTCAGGAACTGAAGAGTGAAGGGGAAAGGCAGGCGGACCTCCCCCCACCCTGGCCAGGGGGCCAGCACAGGGCCTCCGGCCTTCCGGATATCCCCGGGCCCACTCTGCTGCTGGGCACAGTCAATGGCATGACTCGGCCTGATGCTAGGGCCACAGAGCAGTCTGGGGGCACAGAACCCTGAGCCCTGGCCCTCGAGCCCCACCTCAGCTGGAGAGAAAAGCCAGCTCTGCTTTTCCTCAGCAAAGCCCTTTCCAGGGTGGCCCCACAGGATTACAAGAGGGGGCTCCACACATGCCGGGCAGGGGGGCTGCCAGCATCGGGAGCACCCACACTTCACCAGGCTGGGCCCACAGGCTCCTCAGGGAAAGAAAGAGCTCTGCCCACCCTGGCCCCCAAATGCAGCCCCCTCCCCGGTCTCAGCAGCTGGGCACCTTCGGGCCCCTTGACAGAGACGGCTGCCAGGCAATAAAGAATGAGGTGTTCCAGGGAAAAAGGATGTGAGCCGCATTTTCCAGCCGCCTTCTCTCGGCAGTGCCCCTGCTGCCTCAGCCAGCCAGAGACGCAGACACCCGGCACACGGGGCCAGGCCCCGGTGCCCCCGCGCCCAGACACCACACCGCCCTGGACGGTGGCAGAAGAAACGGGATGTTTTCATTCCAGTGTTTGGCAGGCTGGGCCACTGGGTTCTCACTGCTGGCTCTGGCCACCACACAATGTTCCAGAAAGGAAAATGTCCATCTCCATCCAAAATGGTTTCTTCACTGGAAACCAAACCGCAGCCAGGGTCTCCACACTCCCAGCCCGCCTGGCATGGGGGAAGCTGGGAGGGGTTAAGGGTGGGACCGCATCTGGCAGTACCCACCAGCCCCGCCAGTTGTCACATGCTAGTGCTTCCAAGGCACAGCCTTGGAAGGCAGGACAAGGAGGTCCCAATAGAAGTCTACCAGGAGATGTCCTGGCCCTGACCACATGCGGGGGCAGGCAGGGGGACTGCAGGCCTAACCCGCAGGAAACGAGAAAAGGAAAACCGCGTCTGGGGACGGGTGCGGCCAGACGCACCTTCTCCAGAAGCACCTCATCAGTTAGCTCCCCCAGTGAAAGCACGAGGGTGTGGGTGTGGCAGCCGAGGTGGCAGCAGGGACAATGTGTCAGGGGGACATTGAGCAGCTTACAGGCGAGCAGGTTCCAAGGCCACCAAATCACCAAAACTAGGTACACTCGGGAGTTCACAGCACTCTGCTCACGCGTGCTAACTTCACTGTGTTACATATCTGAACCTGAGTCCATCAACGAGAAAGGCTTAGAGAACGCAGACCAAGAAAAAGAAAAAGAAAAGAGAGAAAGAAAAGCCAAAAGAAAAGAAAAGAGAAAAAAAAAAACACAAAAGCTTAGCCCAGGCCGGTGTGGCTCCGTTGGTCGGAGCATCGTCCCATTTGCCGAAAGGTTTTGGGTTTAATTCCCAGTCAGGGTACATGCCTAGGTTGCGGGTTTGATCCCCAGCTGGGGAGCCTACGAGAGGCAACCAATCAACGCCTCTCTTTCTCAATCTCCCCCCACTCACGCCCCAAAAAGCAATGAAAGATGTTCTCAGGTAAAGATTAACACCAACGACAAAAAAATAAACTAAAAAACAAAGACTTAAACTGAGATACAAACACAAGAGGAGCATGCCAGGCTGGGGTGTGATGAATCCCAATAGCTGTGTGGCCCTGAGCCGCAGGCACCTCTGAGGTCAGACCAAGCTTCTGGACACAGGTCTCCGGCCTAGGCACCGAGGGGTGCACAGGAGCCTGCCTGCTCAGGTTCGTCTGTGTTTCTCCCGCCCCCTTTGTCATCCGGTCTGAGTAAGAGAGTCCGGGCACGTGCACACCAGCTCCGGAGCCCTTCTACTCATGCTTTTGAGCTCTGTGCTCTGCAGCAGGACAGGTCCCGGGGGCCCATCTCCTGCGGGCCAGTGCTTGGGGACACAGTAATGGGCTCTGAGAACATGGAAAGGAGGGATGGAGGGGGCCACTTTGGCAACAGTTAGAGTCATCGGGACCACCAGCAACTGAGCCCCATGGAGGTACCGCACGTTCTTACTTCTGAGGCCCCACAACCCCATGAGATGTATCCACTCATGGTGCCCATTTTGCAGGTGAGGAAACTGAAGCTCAGAGACGCTGAGTGACTCTGGCAAGGTCTCACAGGAAATGTAGGAGCTGTGAACCAGGTCTGACCCAGGGCCTGAATCCCCTACTCCTGGGCTCCCATGACTCCCTCCTAAAACCAAACAAGCCAGTGGGAAGGACCAGAACAGGAACGGCCAAGGGAGGTCCGTGTGGGAAGGGCTGGGCCAAGCAAGGAGTTGGGGCCTGAGCCCAGAGCCCACCTGGTCCCACTCAGGGACACCCCCACTGCCACCTCTCTACTGCTAATGAGCCAGGTTGCTGGTGCTGTACCCCAGGCCCCCACATGAAGTTGTGGGGATATACTCCAGAGCGTGCCGATGACATCACCTCTCTGCCACAATACTCCAGCCATGTGACCCCAGGAAGTGACTCAACCTCCAGGAGACTAATGCCTTTCTGTAAAATGGAACCAAGAATGGTTCCGCCTCCACAGCACTGTGTGAGGTACCGTGAGATAAAGGTCAGGAAGGGCCTGTACGGAGCGTGGCGCTTGGCGACCTCAGTGGGAGAGGATGAGGCAACAGTGGGGTGGGTCCACCGGCCTGGGCATTTTCTTCCAAGACTTGTTTAATTCAGACATAATTCACATACTATAAAGTCCACCCTTCTAAAGTATCTAATTCAGTGCTTTAGTATATTCTCAAGGTTCTACAACCATCGCCACTATCTAATTCCAGAACGTTTTCATCACCCCAAACAGAAAAACCACATTCCTTGTCCATCACCCCTCCTCCCACGCCCCCCTAGCTGTGAACAACACTAGTCAGCTCTCTGCTTCCATGGACTTGTCCGTTCCGGACACTTCACGTCAGTGGGGTCATTCCATCTGGGACCTTTCGTGTCTGGCTCTTTCTCTGAGCAACAAGGTTTTAAGACTCATCCATGATTACAGTGTGTCGGTATTCCATCCCTTTTTACGGCTGAGTAATATTCTACTGTATGAGCGGACTGCCTTCCGTCTGTCCGTTCATCTGTTGATAGATACTTGAGTTATTTCCACCTCTGGCTACTGCGAATGGTGCTGCTGTAAACATTTGTATGCAGGTTTCTGTATGGGTGTATGTTTCATTCCCCTTGGGGAGATACCTGGAAGAAAAACTGCTAGGTCCTATGGTAGCTCTATGTTTTTGTTTTTTTAAGACTTTATTTATTTTTAGAGAGTAGGAAAAGGAGGGAGAAAGAGAGGGTGAGGAACATCCCAACATGTGGTTGGCTGTTGCACACCCCCCACTGGGGACCCAGCCCATAACCTGGTCATGCGCCCTGATTGGGAATTGAACCCGTGACCCTTTGGTTTGTAGCCCGGCACTCAATCCACTGAGCCACACCAGCCAGGACTGGTAGTTCTATGTTTACTCTCCTCAAAGGGCTGTGCCATTCTCCACCCCCACCAGCAGTGGGGAAGTTCCAGTTTTCCCACGTCCTCACCGATTCTCCTTACTGTCTGCCTTTTTGGTGTCAGTGATCCCATGTGAATCTCACTGAGGTTGGATTTGCATTTCCCTGAAAGCTAGCCATTGGGCATCTATCTATTCGCGCACGGATCGGTCATTTGTGGATCTTTTTTTGGAGATAATCCTTTGCCTACTTTTAATTTGGGTCATTTGTCTTTTTTGCAGTAAGTCATAAGGGTGTTTTATACAGGGTCCAACACAAATAATACCCCTTTTTTTATAGCAAAAATCTTTTATTACAAAATCATAAGCACCGAATTCTGTAACATAACAATATCACACTCAAGCACACCATATGACATTTTAGGTTAAATGTTCAAGTTAAAACTATAAATCATTACACCCATTTATTCCCCTACCAACCACACTCCAGCAGGCATTACTTCTGCCGGCCCTTGTATACTCTGGCGGCAAGTCCCTCATCAGACAGATGATTTGCACATGTTTTCCACCCTGCGGCCCCATTCAGGGGACCACATACAGAGGCCTATGTGCCCTCCTGTCCACAGTTCTGGCAAATTTGCACTGTGTCTCATCAGGAAACTAATATTACACACACATTCAGAGTCTGACTTCCCAAGTGCCAGCTGTCATGTGCAGCACAGGGAATGTGAGGGGGAGACCAGCAGAGTGTGCAGGACACACAGGTCCTCCCAGTACCTGCTGTCTCCACACAGCAGCCAGTGCTCTTCCCAGAAGATGCCAAGCAGGCCACTTCCCTCCTAGGTGCCACCCTACCTGCCCTCTCACCCCCCCACCCCTTCATCTGAGACTGCCAAGCTGTCCCCTCTGTCTGGGACACTCTCACCAGTCCTTGGATGACCCCTGTGCAAACACTGAATCTTAACTTCTATGTAGCTTATACTGGGGGTCTTTCCAGGCAGCCCCTCCAAAGTGGTCCCCTCCTTATCACCTGTGTCTTTGGTTCAACACTGACTCCCTCATAAATGAGTCTCACGAAGGTGGTCCTGGAAGACCTGTGGCACAGGGCTGGCACATAGCAGTCATGCTCTCCGTATGCCCAGGCCAGCCCTTAAGGCAGCAACACACGTGGCACCTGCAGTCCAACATGCTACACACACACTAGACCCAGAAAAGTCTGGGGCTTTGCTCACTTCCCGCACACTCACGCCCTGTGCAGACACCAGGGGTTGAGCCTCCCCTACAGTCTCCTGTTATTTAGTGCCACGGGAGGGGAATTGTGAGGCCCTGAGTGCTCCCAGCCAACAGAGACCCTAAGGCCCCCAAGTATTTTAATCAGTGAACCAAGTCCCTGTTGAGTCTCCATTCCTAGCCTAGTCCCAGACATGAAACACACACAAGACAGCACACGAAACCTAGAGTGGGCCCCAGGCCAAAGTGAGCAGCGCACAACGCCTGAGGGGTGTTCGGCCAAAATTACCCATGCCTGAAACTAACTGGTCGGGAGATCACACCTAGAGCCACAGCGCTGCCACAGCTAGAGGTGTCTGTGGTAGTGAACACTCTCTCTTCATGTTCTCCTTTCCAACACAGTAACTGCTGGCCGCAAGCGGCTCCAGAGCACTTCAAATGTGAGCGGCCACACAGTGCAGCTCTGGACCCAACTATCGATCTATGGGAAACCGAGGGCAGAGGGACACGGTGGCTGAGCCATCGAGGTGCCACAGAGACCAGGCACCACGGAGGCCGGTCTCAACAAACTGCAGGAGGAAAAAAAGAAACGAAGGCGAAGCCTATACATCGACAGAGACTGTGCTGTGTGGACCTTATCTGGATCCTCACTCCAGTTAGTGAAACAAACTGAGACAGCCACAAATTTGAACACACTGGCCCTGTAATGGGGTCAGGGAATCACTCACTGTCGTAGGTACGATCATGGTGGTGCCGCACACTCCAAAATGATTACGGATCAAAGTCAGGTGCCAGACTTCGTTTCAAAAAAGTGGGTAGGGTGTGTGAAGGGGCAGGATAAGCCATAGGACAGTGAGTCTGCGAGGTTCAGCAGGCTATTCTTCCTCTGCATACCTTCAAATTCTCCATGAACAAAGCTTTAAAAGTAGAGCAGCAGCATTTTGCTGACATCACCATTTTCAGGCTGCCACCTCCAGGCAGTATGGATTAACCCAAGAAAGGCTGGGGACCGGGAGCCCCAGGAGCTGAGAGTACCACACGGACCAGACTCCCACACAGGTCCAGCCCTGACTGTCCTGCCACATCTGAGGCTGGCCAAGGAGTCTCAAATAGAGGGGTGGCTGCAAGACACTGGTAACAGAGGCACCAGGCCCACGCTTCCCAGAGGAGGCTGCTGGGTCTCCTGCACACGCATCCTCTCGGCCAGAAGGCTCCCCGGCTACTCCAAGCTCGGCCCTTCTCTCTTGGAGAAGACTCACCTATTTCCCTCTCCTTGAGGAGGGGGTAGAAGGGTTGATAGGCAGAATGGCTGGGGCAGCCCACACAGTGCAGATGGGGAACCAGCGGAAGCCTTATCATCTGCATCCAAGGGCCCAGTTCCCCCTGGGTCCTTGCCCTCAGCCTCTGGAAATCTCACAGAAGCAGCTTGGGGATGTAGAGAAGAACACGAAGTCTCCTCTATTCCCCATCCACCTACTTCCCAGGGTCCTGTCACACACTCAGAGGGGTCAACAATCCTGCCAACTCAGGCCGGTCCAGGCTGCCAGGTCCCAACACCTCCAAAACCAAAAGCAGAGTCTAAAGGGACACAGTCAAGGCAACAGCCCTGGGCTCCATCATCGTCTCCAAGAGCCTCCCGAGCACGTGTCCTGAGGCAGTTTGGACCCACCAGCATCGCTTATTCCCTGGACAGCTCCCAGAGGCCAGCTCAGATGAGTCAGCAGGAGCCAGGTCAGATCCCCAGCAACCCCCAGCCCACCAGGGATGAAGGTAATCTCACCCACAGCACCAAGAAACAATGGGTAGGGAGGATGGATGCAACTACATTGAGCACTGGTGGCAGGCAAGTGGCTCATCTCCATAGAGACAGCAAAGAAGGCAAACACTTTAGTGGTCGTGGAGCAAGATGACAGGCCCCCATGGCTCCTGGCTGGTCCTGGAGAACCTATGCCCAAGTCCACGTGGCAAAGCCCCAAGAACAGCTAGGCCACTCAGGAGAAGCACACACCCCTACTTCCCACACACACTCCACAACATCCAACCACAGCCCCCCGCCCGCCCCTCATTAAAGGTGGTCACGTGCTGGAGTCACCCAGGGAACAATGTCACAAAACTGAATGCCAGGACCCACTCCCAGATTTAACAACCTGCAGCCAAGGAGAGATGGAGTCCTGCCTTAGGTGCCCGCAAGTGCCCACGAAATCCAAACAGGGCCATAGGGATGTGGATCAGCAGGCCCTGAGCCTGCTCTCAGCCCCAGGGAAAACTGTCTGCAAATCTTGGTCTCCTGCAAACTTTTCATCCCAACTCTGGATCCTGGGCACCTCACAGTCAAACCCAGCTCTGCCATGTACTGGCTGTTACTTGGTACTTGTGCTTGGACAAACCAAATCACCTACATCTCAGTATTCTCATCTGTAAAATGGTGATCTTCACTGTACCTTCACCTCAGAGCATTAGGGTGAGGGTTAAGCATGATAACCACAATCAGAACTTGGCATAGGACCTCACTCAAGGCAAGCTGTCCATAAAGGCTGACTCATTACTACTTCCAAATTGCAAATCTGACAACAGTTTTTTGGCATTTTAAACCCCAGCCACCCACTGTTTTCAGGACATCAGAGCCCTAGGCAGTATACTTGAGGCCCTTCAGGACCCCTGCCCACCTCCCACGGTGCCCTCCCTCACACTTTCCCTGCAGCTGCCACACTGGGGATGTACCCTACATCTACACACGACCAAGTTCAGCCTCCAAGTCTTTGCACACACGGTTCCCTCCTCCCTTTCCTAGACACGCTTTCCCGCCCATCCTTAAGTTTCAGGTTAATTCTTACACATCCATCAAATCCCTGTCCAGACACCTCTACCGGGAAGCCTTCCCAGCCATCCCACACAGAGTTCTCCACCTCCTTGTTCCCTTCGCGGCTCTCAGGTGCTGGGTTTGCGCCAGGCACAATCCCATTAAGTCTCTAATTAGCGTTTAAGTGTTTGCAGACTCCATTCAGACACCGCCCCATCCCGCCCCCGCATGCTGCCACAGGCCCCCCATCAGCTCGCGTTTGCAGAGCCCCACCGGGTGGGATGTCTATGTTTTCACAGAAACCGAGATTGTTCTGTTTCCCTCTGGCCCGCGCCAGGCGGGCTGACAGCCGGCCGCGATCCCCGGTTTTCCTTATTTAGTCGGGCCGACCTCACTACGCTGGAGCCTCGCCCTGGGAAAGGCCTGGCCAGCACTCCGTTTCCCCTTCTAGAGGCCGGGGACGCGCCCACGCCCTGCGAGGCCCGCCAGGCCGGCGGCGCGCCCGGCCTGGCCTCTCCCAGGAGGGTGCAGGCGCAGAGGCCTCCAGACGCCCTGCGCCCGGCTAGGCCCGCGCTGCCCCACAAGGTCCTCACGCCTGCCTGGCGCCATGGCAACCGCCTGGCCCGCTCTGCGGGGCAGCGGGATACTCACAGCGCGGTGGCGTCTGCTGGGATGTGCAGCGGGGGCCCCAGCGTCCGCAGTCCGCGGCCGGAGCAATTGACGCGGCAGGAGGCGCCAGGCGCGGGGATGCAGAGGCAAGGCGTGCAGGGCCCACAGCCGCTCCCGGGGTTCCCCGCCAGCGCCCCGAGCCACAGGCCCAGGCCCAGGGCGAGCGCCAGGCGGGCTGGCCGCATCATCAGGGTAGCGAGCTCATGGCCCCGACCCCGAGCCCGCCCGGCGCTGGCGGCCGCGACTCAGGCGGGGCCCGCGGATGGCATGGCGGGACGGGATCCAGGGGCGGCTGTAGCCTGTCTGCCTGAGCGACGCCCGCTCGTCTCTCGGGCCCGGCCGCGCGTTCAGTCCACCGCCGCCCGCTCGCGCGTTCGCGCTGCAGTGCGGCCGGCCAACGGCTCCTCCTCCGCCCCGCACAACGAGGCGGGGCGTCTTCAGGGTCCGCCCCCTGTGTAAGGGGGCGCGGCGTCTCAGGCTCCGCCCTCCACGCCACGGTGTCCTTCGAGGAGCCGGGGCGCATTGTGGCTCCGCCCTTTGCTCTTGCTGTGTGGCTGCCTTGCAAGGTGGGGCGCGGTAGGCGGGGCGCTTTGAGGCTACGCCCCTCTTCAGCGCAAACTTTTCTCCACGCTAGTCTCGGCCGGCGCTCACCTCAGGTCCTGGTCGCACCCGCCCTCCCAGGGCTCCTCCGGCGTACCCCGGGACCGAACCCTGACCAGTCTCCACAGTCCCAACACTGAAAACACTAGCTATAATAACCGCCGCGGAGGGACACCTCAGGCAGCCTGCTACGTGTGCTCAATTCACTCCCAGCGCCTCTGTCCCTGTCGATTTAAGCCGCATCCCGAGATCCTGGCGCATAGTAAATATACATCGCGTCCTCTCCTGGAGTTCCGTGAGAGCGCCAGCGAGGTGTCACTGACTGCTAGCCCCCGCAGTCATGGAGGTGACACCCAAGGTGGGCCTCACCTGGGCTGGTGAAGTGTGGCATCCCGCAGCCTCCCGCCTAGTCAGAACTCAAGTTTCTACTAGGCTTTCTGCTCGTCGGGCGCCGCGTTCTTTCCGTTGCTTTTAGAGAGGAAGGTAGAGGGAGAAACAGAAACATCGATTGGTTGCCTCTTAAACGCGCCCAGATTGTGGATTGAACTCTCAACGCGGGTTTGTTGCCCTGACGGGGAATGGAACCTGCAACCCTTAGGTTGCAAGTAGTCGCTCCAACCAACTGAGCCACACTGGCCACGGTACTTTTTGAGATGGTGATGCTCCGGA
The DNA here is from genome assembly GCA_004024845.1 of Tonatia bakeri. NCBI lineage: Eukaryota > Metazoa > Chordata > Mammalia > Chiroptera > Phyllostomidae > Tonatia > Tonatia bakeri. The sequence continues at coordinate 72,617 of PVIA01002996.1, read as the reverse complement.
ATTAGTGGTGATGGTTACACAGCTTTGTGAATATACTTTTAAAAATCACCGAATTGTGTTCTTAAAAGGGTGAATTTTGTGGTATGTGAATTACATCTCAGTCTTTCAAATAATGAAGAAATAGTAAAATTGTTCCACCACTGGGAACGGAAAGCAGGAAGATTAGTGGTGAGAGCTTCTTGAGAGGTAGGAAGAAGGAAACACACATTCCTTAGTTTCCCCATCCATTCATTCACTGCCTAATTCCATTGAGTCTTCACAATTCTAGGATGTGGGTACTATTATTAGCCCCTTTATTAAATAATGTAACTGAGGCACAGAGAGGTTAAGAAATGTGTCATGTCCCACAGCAGGTAAGTGCCAAAACTGGGATTATATTCCGGACCCATGCTTTTAAATCCAGTCAAATGACAAATTGATAAAGTCAAGGACTCTAGAGTCTTTGTTTGTGAAGGATCGTTTAAGGTGGTTGTGGAATAAATTCAATTGTTTGCAAGGGGTTTCTGAAATAGAAAATATATATGCTAAAAGAAGAAATTAATTATCTGGAAATGAAATTCTCAACTATTTCAACAGACTTTGTGGTAAAACAGAGAAAATAAAATTTTCCAGAGATCATCGTTTGATTTAGGGAGGGAGACATTGGAGAAATCCTTAATTCTTGATCAAATATAGATTTTAAGGTTTTTTATTAACAGTTAATGATGACTATTAGCATAAAATAAAGGGGGAAACTACTGGGAAGAGGGGAAACAAGAAAACTTGATTGGCCCAGGAATGGATTAAAAAAGGAAACAATGCATTTTAATCAGAACACACAAAGTAAGGCCAAGTATATGGATGATCATAAAAAACATAAATGAGTTAAATTCCCCTGTTAAAGAACAAGGATCTCATATAAGAAAACATACTAAGCCCTGGCTGGTGTGGCTCAGTGGACTGAGCACCAACCTGCAGCCTGAAAGGCTGCTAGTTCAATTCCAAGTCAGGACACATGCCTGGGTTGTGGACCAGGCCCCCAGCTGGGGGCGTGCGAGAGGCAACCAAGTGATGTTTCTCTCACACATCGACGTTTTTCTCCCTCCCTCCCCCTCTCTCTAAAAATAAATAAATAAATAAAATCTTTTTTAACTAAATAAATAAAAATTTAAAGGTATAATCTGTGTAGAATACATAATAAACCATTGTGTTCTCAAAAATAGAAATCAACTTGCAAAGCTAAACTATTAGAAATTGACAAAAATCAATGTGGGAGACTTTATTACACCTTCCTTTGCACCATAATAAGCAATTTTTAAAGTCAGTACAGATATGGAGCAGTGATTTTTCAACCTTTTTCATCTCATGGCACATGCAAACCAATTACTAAAATTATGCAGAGTGTGTCCACGCACACACACACATACTTGCTGATCTGACCCCCCAAAAAGGCATACTCTTGATTCATTCACAGTGGACAGCTATCCTTGTGCCCGCGGTTGTCATTTTTGCATGTTTTGAAAATTCTTGCGGTACACCAGTATGCCTGTTGAGGCACATCGCTTGAAAACCACTTAAGCAATTTGTTAACAGCACAGTTAACAAGTTCTATTTTATGTAACAATGTGTTGGCTGGATCAGGGGAAATGATTAGGCAAGAAAGTGGCCTTAGGCAACACCTCCCCCTAGAGGTCCATTCACCTGCTCACAGCACCGCTTGTTGAGTCCAGGCCACAGCTGACCCCTCCCTCCCTCAGGGATGTCTACCAGGATAGAAAGCTGTCTCCAGAGGACCTTGGGACCGGCCTGGACAGCCTGGCAATCCAGGTAATTGAAAGGTAAATGTGCAGGTGATGGATATCTTCATTAGCTTGTTTACAGTGATGGTTTCATTTGGTATATACATATGTCAAAACTTACATTGTATGATTTAAATATGTGCACTTACTGGATATCAACCAGACCTCAATAAAACTGTTTCTTAAACATCTAACCATTTGTAGTGACAAAAAAAAAAAAAAAACAGATCAGTGGTAGCCAGGAACTAGAGATAGGTGAAGGGAATTACTGCAAAGGGACAGGAGGGAATTTGGGGGGTGAAAAAAAAGTTTCATATAATTAGTATTATGATGTTTAAATAACTATATACTTGTCAAAACCCACCAAATTGTACATTTAAAGTTGGTAAATGTTATTTTACATAAATGATGCCTCAATAAAGCTAATTTGTAAAAACTTAACAACATGAAAACTAAAATGCCTTCTTTTAAATAATGGACCAAAAAAATCAAAATTCAAGTCAGATTATATAGAAATGAATAATAATAAGCATGCCTTTTATTAAATCTGTGGGAGGCAATAGATATACATGGAAAGGAACTATAACATCACTTTTGTATTATTAAGCATGAAAAATCAAACTAGTATATAAACTTTCATGTCAACATTCTAGATACACAACTATAAAATAAACCAAAGCAAAGTAGAAGGGAGGAAATCAGAAAACTAACCATAAGTGGGTCATTTTAAAAGAAAGGGTAGAATTGATTAATAAAGTCAAGAGCTATTTTTAATATATAAGGCTATTAAGACTTTAAAAAAACTGCTAGCAATTGTGGCTGAAAGAGAGAGGTGAAAAGACAGTACAGAATGTTAAGATTGGGAACAAAGCTTTGTTCACAGAAACAGTTAAAATTACAAGAGAAAATTATGTTCAATTGTCTAACTTTTGAAATCTAGGTAAGATCGTTAAATGTTAGAACAAAACTATAAAAACTGACTCAAGAAGAAATTTTAAAAACCCGAATAGAAGAAGAATAAGGAAAGAAATTGAGAACATATCAGAACCATGCCATGAAAAGATACTGAATTCAGATTTTTTTATGGACAAATCCTATCAAATGTGGAAAAAACACATAATTATGATTTTATTTATACTCCTAAAGAACAGTCACATCTCAATGTATTTTATGTATATTTATGCACAAATATGCAATGTACTTAGTGGATACCTAAACAAACTGGAAGAAGATAGTACATAGAAAACATAGTCCAGCCCTGGCTGGGCAGCTTAGTTGGTTAGTGTCACCCTGATACACCGAGGTTGCAGGTTCGATGCCTGGTCAGGGCACATACAATAATCAACCAATGAGTGCATAAATAAGTGGAGCAATAAGTCTCTGTTTCTCTCTTTCCCTCCCCCCCTCTAATCCATTAAAAACAACAACAACAACAACATAGCCCAGTGGTTTCTGTCTCAGGCACAGAATCCTTGTTGCAAACAAAATCCCCAAAACAGAAACTCAAATGTCACTTCATATGCTGAATAATGGATCCCAAAGCTATCTGGGTCCAATTCCCCATAACTGTGAATGTTACCTTATATGGCAAAAGGGTTCTTACAGCTGTGATTAAATTAATGGCCTTGAGGTAGAGGGTGTTATCCAGGTCGGGGCTAAGTGTAATCACAAGTGTCCTTATAAAAGGGAATTTTTTAAAAGATTTTGTTTATTTATTTTTAGAGAGGAAGAAGGGAGGGAAAGAGAAGAGAGAAATATTAATGTGTGAGAGATACAGCAATCAGTCGCCTCTTGCACTGGGGACCTTGCCTGCAACCCAGGCACACGCCCTGACTGGAAATTGAACTGGTGACCTTTCAGTTCTCAGGCTGGCAATTGATCCACTGAGCCACACCAGCCAGAGAGAAAAGGAAGATTTGAGAGCAGAAGAAGAGAAGACCAGGTGACTATGGAAACGAAAATTGGAGTGATGTGGCCGTGAGTCAAAGAAAGCCGAAAGTTGCCAGAAGCTGAGAGGCAAGGATTCTCCCCTGGAGCCTTCAGAAGGCACCAGCCTGGCTGACAACCTGACGTCAGCCCCACAAGACTCATTTTACACTTCTGACCTCCCAAGTGAGGGATAATGAATTTGAGTTGTTCTGTGCCACTGTTTGTGGAAATTGGTTACAGCAGCAACAGGAAACTGATACGGGTGCCCTTACCAAATCTAATAGTGGTTACCTGTGGAAGATAGGATCTGGGGAGGATGAGAACTTTTATTCTTGCCTTTACCTTTTAATTGTTGACACACCAGCAAACATTATATATTACTTTTATAACGCAGAAAAAGAAAAGATAATGCAAGTGAAGCACTTGGTCCAACCCAGAGGCAGCCATTGCTCAGATTTTAGTGGTTGTCATGTCTACACAGGGGTCTGTTTTATTTCTTTATATCACACTTATGTCCCACCACAAGATCAGGTATGGAACGGACATGGCTGGTGTGGCTCAGTGGATTGAGTGCCGGCCTGCAAACCAAAAGGTGCCTGGTTCAATTCCCAGTCAGGGCACATGCCTGGGTTATGGGCCAGGTCCCCAGTTGAGGGTGTGTGAGAGGCAACTGATCAATGCATCTCTCACACATCAATTTTCTTCCTCCCTTCCTTCTCTCTAAAAATAAATAACTAAAATCTTTAAAGAAAAGAATCAGCCAATGAATCCATAAAAAAGTGGAACAACAAATCGATGCTTCTCTCTCTCCTTTCCTTTCTCTCTGAAAATCAATCAGTCGATAAATTAAAAAAAAAAAAAAAAGATCAGGTATGGCACTCAGAGGCTGCCTGGAGAGCCTGGGCTGTGAGGCGACTGGAGATGTTCTGTTTTGCCCAAGCCCAGAATTCTCACCCCATGGGGCCTCAGTGCAGGGTCTGGAGCAGAGCGGGGCTCCTCCTAGTCCCCCATTCTGCAGTTGGCACATTTTTCATCTTGAAACTTCCGAGAGTACTCACGTGTGAGGACCTGAGGTGCTGTGGGGAGTGACGGCAGAGGGTGGATCTGCCCCCTCTGCTCCAGCCCTCTGTGGAACAGTCTTTTCCTTGTTCAGACAGGGATGGACACCCCCACCTTCCCACCTGCCAGGTAGGGCATCAGTGTCACCAAGGCAAGAGGTTTGCACCTGGGCATCGAGCATGGTGGGGAAGTGCACCTTTGACACCAGCTGCTTCTGGGGTGATTGGGTTTTTCTCTCTTTGGGGTGGAAGTCACATTTAGCGCTGCTGCAGTTCTTCTCTGATGTCTCCATGGCAACGTTCGTGCAGATTTCATAGAACATAAGGTGTTTGAGCTGGAAGGAACCTCAGAAATCAGTTCCTTCCACCCCCTCATTTCACAGAGAGGGGGACAGGCTCAGAGAGGGGATGCTATATACCCAGGGTCACACAGCAAGTCAAGACCCAGCTGTGGCCTCTATCTCCTGGTGCCATTCCCAGCCAGGGTTCCTTTCCCTGAGATTTCAGGCAGCTGAATTCTAAGGACTGATTTCTTGGAAGGCACTCTGGGGGCACAAACTTTGGGGGCTTTTTCGTATCCCCCTTGCTAAAGGACCCCTGAAGTCTAGCCTAGCTCTGTCCTGCTCAGTCACAGAGCTCCCCATTCAGTGCTTGATGGGGGCAGGAGTGGGCAGGAGCCGGCAGGAGCAAGCAGCATCCACACTGTCCTCAGGAAGCTCATGGCACATATCACTCCAGGACAAGGAGGTCAGACACCCAGAAGGAGTACAGCAGCTAGAGCCCCAGGACATAAGGGAACCAGCAATCAGGGCCAGAGGGTTCTGGAGGTTGAGGTCCAGGAGGGAGGCCTCAAGAAAGCTGGGGTTGCTCCATCCCTTTGCTGGAACATGGACACTTGTAGACCCTCCCCTGCATAGCAGAGCCAGCCCTGTGTCAACAGGGTTGAGGGCTGTAGGCCCCTGTCCCCAGTGGGACATGGTCCTCGCCACCCCTCCTATGCCCCCACTCCCACTGTTTAGCCCCATGGCTCACAACTCCATGCCCTGCCACAGGAACCTGACCTGGCCTGCAGAGGGTCTTCTCCTCTCTAGGTTTGAAGGTTCCAAGTTTCTGGGCATCCCCAGATCCAGCCAAAGTTGCTCTGCTGACATTTCCCTCCAAATGGCCACTTTCCTTCCCCTGGCTGGCAGCCTGTTCTTGTTATCTACAGCTGTATAACAAACACCCCCCGCCCCAATGCCCACGAATCTGCATCTTGGTCAGGGCTCAGTAGGATGGTGTAACCACTCTGCATGGAATCTGCCGGGATGCCTTCTTTATTCACATGGCTGGCAAGCAGGTTCCTCTCCAAGGGGCTGTTTGGGCTTTATCATGGTATGGTAGCTGGGTTCCCAAAATGAGTGTTCCAGGAGACAGGAAGGAGGCGCTGCCAGTCTGTAAATTCTGAGTCCACAAAGGGACACAGGGTCATCCCAGCCAGCAAAGCAATCACAGCTCCTATCCAGACCCCAGGGTGGGGAACATAGACCCTCCTTCCTGATTGGGAGGAGTAGCAAAGAATTTGCCATCTCTAATCCATCGAGACACTCCACAGTCTCTGCCCCATGTGCTCTGACTCTTCTTTGCCTCACCTGCAGGCTTACCGATTCTGTCCCTTCTGGAGGTCCCTTTTGTCTCTATTACCTCCCATTAGGTTACTGCACCCCCCTCTGACTTCTCTCCCTTTCCATGGGCTGCACCATCCATGCCCTTTCTGCTACTCTGCAGTACTCCTGTGGCAGTGTCCTCTGTGGCTCTGCTCAGAAACCACGCATGGCTCCCTACTTCTTGCCGAACAATCTCCAATCTTATAGGCAAAATGTTTACACTTGCCTTATACTCTAGTCCCCCTCCTATATTACCAGTTGGGTTACCTGCCATTTCTTCCAAGCAACTGGACCACACTTTGACCTCTTCTGTTCGAAGTGCCCACCTTCTGGCACTCTGAGCCCGCACATATTCACTCCCCCCACCTGTCTTACTGGACTGCTGCTCAATCCTCAAAGCCCAGTGAAAATGCCCTTCCTCCACAGAGCCTGCTCTTACTCCTTGATCACACTAGTCTTGTTTAAAA
>PVIA01002996.1:0-65639 GCA_004024845.1 Tonatia bakeri | reverse complement strand
TCAATCCTCAAAGCCCAGTGAAAATGCCCTTCCTCCACAGAGCCTGCTCTTACTCCTTGATCACACTAGTCTTGTTTAAAAAAAAATATATATATATGTATATATATGTATGTATCATGTTTATTGATTTGAGAGAGAGAAAAGAGAGAAGCATTGATTGGCTGCCTCCCATAGGCACCCTGACCAGGGATCAAACCCACAACCTTTTGGTGTGTGGGACAACACCAACCAACCGAGCCCCAGGGGCCATGGCGATCACATGGTCTTGTCATTGCACTTTGAAGCACATTCTGCCTTACATCCTCGTTAGCACTGATGTGTCCTCCTGAAGTGTGGGACCCATTTTTCTAACTCATATGTCTTTCACCAATTTAATAACTATTTATTGAGGCCCAGAGCCAGCTGCCAGGGATATGACAGTGACCAAGACAAGAGCCTTCATGTGCCCAGATAGCTTACATTCCAGAGGGTGATACACATGGCAAACAGAGGAACTAAGAGACTTAATGATCAAAGACTAGGAGGGACTGCTGGAGAGCAAGAGGGGCAAGGTGGGTGCTGTGATGCAGGGGCCCAGAACTTCCTCTTTCCAAGAGAAACCAGAGACTTGGAGTTTCACATTCTCCTAATTTTAAAGGTTGTAAGGTCAAGCCTTTCTGCTCTGCTGCTCTCAGCTTCCCTCCCTACTGGTCTCCTACCCTCTCTAGCATGCCTGCCTCCTCTCTTCCTGGTCACCCCACCAGCACTAGCTCCCCCTTCCCTCGATGCAGGCTTTCCTACCAGTAGCCCCCACTCATAGGGCACCCAGACTCCACAGTGGCTCCATGCCCTAGCGATGCTGTGAGCAGGGGCTGGCAGCAGGAAGCAGGGAGCCCACTGCATAGGACCTTAGGCCAGCCACCCTGCAGTTGGGCTCTGAGGGCTGGGATACCTGGAATACCTCGGGCCACAGTAGTGGAAGCCCAGCGAAGTTAGCCCAGGTCCCACTACCCTCGCACCTGGTCGTACATTGGCCTGGAAAAAGTGGGGTTCCAGAGGAATGAGACAAGAAAGGAGGCTAGGGGCTTCCTCAGGTTTGTGCCCCAGCTCTGACAGGACCCTGAGGGATGGGTCTCTAGGGGACCTGTGGGCCCACCCTGCTGTAAGGCAGTTTATGCCTTCTGGAGCCAGAGTTCCCACGTGCAAATCCTGGCTCTGCCACTTCCTAGCCTGGCAGTCTTGGACAGCTCCCTTCCCTTCTCTGGGCCTCAGTTTTCCCATCTGAACACTGAGGGTCATAGCAGCACGCACCTCACGGGACAGTTTTGAAGATGACATGTGCCAGGTACATGATGGTGCTGAATGAAGGGCGGCTTTCCATAGCCTTCCCCATGCAAGTCCCCGCCAGTTCCTCTCGAGGAATTGCTTTGCTGGACAGCATCTCTCCATCTGTGCTTTTCTAGACCTCTGAGCCTGTGGAACGTCTGCCCAATATAATTACTCGAGCTCTGGGCACTGCCAGCTGTCCAGGCTAAGACCTCTGAAGAGTCTGTCACATCTGCGAGGGGCGAGAGCAAAGCCATCCCTCCAGCTCCTAGAAGAACATGGAACAGAGACTGATCCCAGGGGTGATGCCCTTTTGTCTGCACCTACTACCCCCAAACCCTGAAAGGAGAATCGTAGTTATCACTCCCAGGATTCCATTACAGTCTCAGCCTCCTTCTCAAAATCCAGAGCATCTTAGGTAGGGGTTCTGGGACACACCCCCAGGTGGCCTAGTTGGGGAGGACGTGACAGGCCCTGGAAAGGGGTCTGCCAAGGACCAGCGTGGAACCTGGTGTTGGAAGTCCAAGGGCCAGCCACTGCCTGCGGGGAGACCTCCCACCCCCTTCGCCAATCAGATGCTTGAAAGCAGAGGACCTGCTGCTGGCTGTGGTGGAGCCAATTTCCCTTTTCCCAAGACCTCAGCCTAGCAGGTAGGAGGTGTGGGGAGAGCTCCTGCCAGCTCAGCCCTGAGGCTCAGCGGTGCCTGCTAAGTCCTGCCTCTGATAACCAGCTGTCTGCGGAGTTTCAGCCCTTGGTTCCCCGGAGTTTGTTGGCCATCCTGGAGTTCCTGAACTTGGCTGCCCTGGAGGAGAGGGGGTCCTGCAACAGGCCAGGTGGCATCTCTGGCTAAGAAGAGACAGAATCCCAGGGTGCCCACTGCCCCTTGCAGTTCCACTGCCTCAGCGCCCGCTACCTCAGAGCACTCCTCTTGTCCCAGACCCAGAAATGGTCCAGTGGGGGTCAATGGGCAAGAGGCAGCGCGGGGCTTAGTAGGGCACAGCGCTCAGAGGACGACAGGATTTCAGGTGCTCCCTTACCCAGACCCAGTGCCCCACACTCCAACCTAGGCCAGGAGGTGGCCACGGAGCTCTGTCCACCAGGCAGAGGGGCACTAACCGGCTCACCCTGGGCTGAACAGGGGCCTCCGGACCCGTCTCCTGGGAGGCCGGCTTATTTGCATGGCCCCGCCTCAGCGCAGCCATTGGTGGCTGCGCGGGAAGCCGGGGGCTGAGTGGCTGCGGGGCTGTGGGGCGGGGGTGGGGCTGTGGAGAGCCGGGAGCCCTGGATGCTGCCGCTGCCACTGCCGCGCGACGGTTCGGGTCCGAGTGGAGCTCAGTGTGAGCAGAGAACAGGGCGGCCGACTGTGCGTGTGAGGCGGCTGCTGTGGGAACTCACTGAGTGCCCTCCCCGCCTGCCATGTCCAGGAAGAAGACTTCCAGGAGCAAGGAGGCCAGCGCTCCCGCTGCCTCAGTGTTGCCCGCCGCCAACGGGTCCCGGCCGGTGCGCCCCGGGACTGCGTGCCCCAGCTCCGAGGCACCACCCAACGGGCCCCCACAACCCGGCCGGCCCTCGCTTGGCGGTCGTGGTGACTTCTACGACGTAGCCTTCAAGGTGAGCCGGGCACCCACCCCACCCCCACCATGCAAGCGCAGCAAGTGGCGCCTGGCAGGAGGCGATGGGGCGGGGGGAGGTTCCAGGGCAGGGGTGCAGGACCCTGCGAACCCTTGAAAAGGAGCTGGCTGGAGCAGCTGGCACAGTGCATCGCGAGAGCGCGCGCGCGCGCGCGCGCACACACGCACACAGCTGTGAGATCTGCGTTTGGGATACCACATAGGCCTGCCTTGTACCCTACCTCCCAGGTGGCAGAGCAGGATAAGGGGCCCAGCGGAAGAGCCAGGTGCCCTCTCCCCGCTCCCAAAATGCCTCCGCCCCCGCTGTGGCCCCAGTCTCAACATTTCCCATATGCTACTTTCCCTCAACTCCAGGGTCTGTGGGTCTCCTCTTTTCTAGAGGGCAGGGAGACTAAGAAGAGGTTTGCCAGTGGGTGTGGAGCGCGGGAGCCTCCTCCAGGCCAAGGCAGAAACTTGTGAAATTGTAGGGGCTTGGCAGGACGATCTTTGGGTTTTGGAGCCTTTGGCAGCAAGCTGTGAAAGGGTGGAGGAAGGGTTAGGCCTGACTGCCCCTCCCTATCCACGGACCTGTCTTGGGTCCCTCCTCCTGCTAAAATCTGACCCTCTGTGACACATTCCTTCTGTATCTGGCTGGATTGGAAACCCTCTGGCATAGAGGCCCCTACAGGCCACCTAGAAAGTCCCTAGCTGCCAACCCCCTGGTTCTGCTCCCCACCAAGCCCCAGATGTTCCCCTTCTAGATCAAGTTTGGTGTCCAGGGTCTGGGGGCAGTGGGAGGGGGCGGGTAGGTAAAGCCCTCGATGGAGGCAGCTGCCCTCACTCCCCATTGATCGAGATGGGACTCTGTTGGGGAGAGAGGGGACAAAAACCTGTAGAGGTAGAAGCTGGAGGTGCAGGCCAGCTGAGATCATGGTTGCTGTGCCTTGGGGAGTCCTGAACCCAAGTCCTGGGGTCCACCTGTGGGCCTGGGGTGCCTCCCTCCACTCCTGCTCCTCACCCACAGCCCCTCCTGACCAGGCCAGCTCAGGGAAGACCAGATACCCCTCTAAGTGGGCCAGCATCCTGGTCCCCTCTGCCCCTCCTGTTCACCCCAGGTCATGCTGGTGGGGGACTCTGGCGTGGGGAAGACCTGCCTGCTTGTGCGCTTCAAGGATGGAGCTTTCCTGGCAGGAACCTTCATCTCCACCGTAGGCATCGACTTTCGGGTAAGAGTGGAGGTTGACATCCTGGGCCCCTGACACCAGCCCATTTAGTTCTCATAACACCCCTGGCAGCTGGTTCTCCATTATCCCTTGGTACTAACAGGCTCACAGGGTGGAGCTCCCGGATGGACCCCTGAGTCCAAGGGTCAGGGTGGTTGAAGTGAGATGCTTTAACCGTCTAACTGCCTGCCTCTAGACACCCCAAGGGTCCTGGAGACAGATGATGGATGCTTCTGACTGAAGTAGAGAAGTAGAGATGGTACCCCTGTACCTGGGGTCAGTTCAACAGCCCTGGGGCTCTATCCTGTGCCTCTGGGTAAGTGGTCACTGATTCCCCCAGGGCCATCAGAGGCAACTCAAGGCCCAGGTCTACTTGGGAGGCCAGCATCACTGTCCCACTGCATAAAGGGGACCCTGAGGTGCCAGGCAGGCCACCAGGACCTACAAGATAGATGGCTATGGCTCTTGACACACCCCATCCAGCACCTGGAGAAAGGGTGTTACCTAGAGACTAGGGGCTTGCTTGGGGGAAAGGCCCCTGACTTGGGAGAGGAGGCTCATGGGAAATGCTCCTGTTCAGCTGCTCTCCTCTGCCAAAGGCCCATAACTGGCCCCCAGCCGGAGGGCTATGCCCTGAGGTTCTTCTGGGGCTCCCCTGGACTTTTGGCTCCCAAGACCTTCCAGCATGTCAAGCAGCTTATGGGGTCAGTAGGAAATGATAGAGGCCACGGCCTCAGGCATGGAGGGCTCCAGCATCAGAGCTCCCACCTCAGCTCACGAATCCAGATTCCACATGCCAGTGCTGAGGTGCTGTTTAGTTCCTGGTGTATTCTCTGCAAATCCTGAATTTGCATTTTTCTCACCCTTTAATTAGACCCAGTTCCTTGGAGGCTGAGAAGAAGGCCTATTCTAGACAGGAAAAGGGGCTCCCTCCAGCCTGGGAGCCATTCTCTACCCTGTTTGGGGGGACCAGATCCCCTCAAGTCCTCTGAAAGGGAGTTTAAGGGTTCAGGTGCCAGAAGGGGGCTGTGTAGGCCCAGGGCAGGTGGTCTTTTGCCTGTTCTGGCTCTGCACCCCCCCCCCTTCTCACCTCCCTCTCAGTTCTGGGGCAGGTGGTGAGGGAGGTGAGGTGGCTGGTTTACACCCCTGTTCCAGGCGGCACAGAAGGCGGGGTGTCCTCCCAGCCTGGCAGATGGCTGGGCTTGGTTCCCTGGAGACCCAGAAGCACCCTGACAGCAAGAGCTTGAGAAAAGGGAGACAGTGACATTCCACCTACCCCCCATCCCCACCTGCTAGGTGGAAACCAGGGTGGGCCACTCCCTTCAGGGCTGGCTAGAGAGCATAGCCAGGCAGCAAACATGAGGTGAGCACCCACTGCGTACAAGACAGTTCTGCACTCCGGTTACTGCACTGGGCCCTGTCCTCAGGGAACTGCCCTCCCTTGTGGAGAGCAGCTTTTAAATGACAACAAATGCTCTTAGCCCTCACTCCGGGCCAGACACATTTCTCAGTGCTTTGCACATAGTAGCTGAAGTCATTGGAGCAGCTGTGTGATGGGCACCCTTGCTATCCCCATTTGTGGATGGAGAAACTGAGGTACAGAGTATATTAGTCCATTACTAATGGACTAATGGGGTCCACGTGGGGTCACGTGGCGGGTGACTTCAAATGTTATTATGCAAATGGATCCAAGCAAAAGGAGCAGCATGTCAGAGCTGAGAGATGCCAGTGGCTAGTAAGGGGGCTGGGGTCTACACTGGGCAGAATGCAGGGGAAAGGTGTGTGGGGTAAGGCTGAATTGGTGGGTGCCGGGATAGGAGGCAGGCGAGGGTGAAGGGGCTGGGCTTGAGAGATGCTGGGGGAGGGCCAGAGCAACTGGATTCAGTGATTGACGGGTGGGTGGCAGCAAGGGGCAGTGCAACTGGTGCAGCAGTGTGCCAGGCCTGCAGGGTGGGCAGGTAGGAACAACCTGGCCCAGAATTAGACACTCATGGACATGGAGGGCAGCAGCCTTCAAGTCCATCGCTATGTCCACCTGAGCAGGAGAGAGGCCTGGGTGCCCTCTGAGCATGCATCATCAGGAGGGGCTCACCAAAGACACACGGGAGAGCTGGGTTGACGCCAGGACTTGGTTTCAAGGTGTTACCTCCAGTTAGGAGGTAAGGTTAACCAGGAGGTGGGTGTTGGGGGCAGAGCCCGGCCAAATGAGGGACCAACAGGTTAAGATTGAATTCAGGGGCACACCAGGGGATCATCAATTTCAGGCTTAGTCCTGGCCTGGCACTGCCTGCCTCTCCGGCCCTGCACTGCCCCCAGCACCCCAGCTGAAGGCCCCTGCCAGCACACGGCACTGGGCTCATTGCTGGAGATGGCTGGTTGTGTTTCAGAACAAAGTACTGGATGTGGACGGCATGAAGGTGAAGTTGCAGGTGAGGCAATTGGGGAAGGGTGAGTTGAGGGCACCTGGGAGGGACAGGATAGCCTTGACCACTGGCCTGTATTTGTCACGGCAGATCTGGGACACGGCAGGCCAGGAGCGGTTCCGCAGTGTCACCCATGCCTACTATCGTGATGCACATGGTGAGCTCACAGACACTGTCCCAGCCCAGGGAGTTGGGGTTGTGGTCTGTGTCTGTGGGTGCCCTGTTCCCTAGGCTTCTGCTCAGAGAAGGGTTGGGGTGACTGGAGGTGTCCTCACTGGCCCTCTGCCCCCAGCACTGCTACTGCTCTATGATGTCACCAACAAGGCTTCCTTTGACAACATCCAGGTCAGTGGCTTCCTTCTGGGCGGGTGAGTGGGGTGGTGGCAGTGATGGGTGTGACAGTGATGGGCCATGAGGAGGCCTGAGCCAAACCCCAACCTCCCTCAGGTAGATGGCCTTCAGGGTCTGAGGACCCTGCTCAGAGCAGGGAGGGGAAAAGAGGGCCAGCCCCTCTGGGCTTTTGGTGGCCCACACTATGAGCCAAAGGTGGCCTGGGTAACCTTCCAGCTCTGTTAGCCCAAACACCACCTTGACACTTGTCAGGGGCACCTCAGCGTGGCACACTGGTATATTTCTGGGCCCTTCCTACTAGAGGCACTGTGCGGGATGTGGTCCTGATAGGGGAGGGGCATGGGGAACACCAGCCTGGTCTCAGCTCTCCCATGACAGGCCTGGCTGACTGAGATCCAGGAATATGCCCAGCACGACGTGGTGCTCATGCTGCTAGGGAACAAGGTGGGCACTTGCCCCTGTCCTTTCCCTCTGGCTCTACAGGGCAGTGAGCCCCAGGCCAGTTCTTACCAAGACCCCTGTGCCAGGTGGACTCTGCCCAGGAACGTGTGGTGAAGAGGGAGGATGGGGAGAAACTGGCCAAGGTGAGTCTGGGCGAGGTGGGTGGCTAGAGGGGTGCCCCCTGGGGCTATAGGGCCTGGGCTGTCCCCACCCAGATGTTCCCTGGCTAGCAGCAGCTGTTTGCAGGAGTATGGGCTGCCCTTCATGGAGACCAGTGCCAAGATGGGCCTCAACGTGGACTTGGCCTTCACAGCCATAGCAAAGTAAGTTCTGGCAGTCACCAGGAAGACCTCCAGATTCAGATCTAGGGTCTGAATCCCCTTATTAGGGGTACAGGCCACCTGTTTCATGGTCACCCCTGTCCCACAGGGAGTTGAAGCAGCGCTCCATGAAGGCCCCCAGCGAGCTCCACTTCCAGCTGCACGACTATGTCAGGAGGGAGGGCCGCAGTGCCTCCTGCTGCAGACCCTAAGCCTGACTGGGAACAGCCACCAGGCATCCTGCTGGGAGGCCCAGGCTCAGTCCAGCCCCTGGAAAGCTGGTCTACAGGGCCCTCTGACTTGTCACCCAATGGTTAATCCCAGGACTCTCGGGCTAAGCCTAGCCCTTCTCTTGTCTGGGTGGCCATCTGTATAGCCTCAACCCTAACAAATGGGCTTCAGGGAGCTACCAGGCATGCAGGTGTCCCTCACCTGCGCAGCCAAGGCACCAACAGAAAAGCCAACTGTAGGAAGGGGTACACTAAGCAGGGACCTTGGTGCTCTCTGCTGCCCCCTCCTGGACAGAACTCAGCTTTGCGCTAAGGCAGCAGTTCCTAACCCCTTAAAAAGCCATGTCTTCAGCTGCCCATGCTTCCCAGGCAGAGACTGGCCAAATTCCTGCCAATGCTCCAAGCTGAGGGCTTCACTGAGAATCATATGGGTTTCTGCCAAGGACCAGGGGTGGGGCATGTGCTCCCAGCCCATACTCGGATACTCTGGTTCCGTCAACAGGGTCTTCTTCTCAATTTCCCTTGGAGGATGCCAAGACTGCGGCTTTGTAACACAAGTAATAGCATGTGGTAGATTACAGAAATGTCAGGTAAACTAGGGCCACCAGCTGTCGCCTGCTGACCAGGGCACCATCTCAGCAGGCCATGGTATTGGGCACGACTTGCCCACAGTTGAGGTCTATCCTTGGTGAGGTCAAGCCGAGAGGGCTGGTAATGCACTACATCTTTTACTAAAATCTTCAAGTCTTTTGATTCAGAGCCGTTGTTTTCAGTCCTACTGAATAAAGTTGTATTTTCTGGAGTGCCAGCGTTGTCCATTGAAATCACCTTTTGGAGCTCTCCACAAAGCCCAGGACCTGAGGGTGGCACTCCCTTGTAACCGGGTTGGCAAAAGAGATCAGACCAAGCAGCACATGGGAACCTGGGCAGTCAACTCAACTTCCCTCCAAAGGCACAAACGAGCACTCAGGGCCAATTAAGAGAAATTAAGATTTCATGCCTGGGGCAAAGGTGCACACAAAAAAATGTGGCCTTAGAAGCAAAATGGAGGTTGTCTCAGCAGGTAGGAAGTACTAACTTTCATTTTTATGTCTATACTCCTTCCCGAGGCTGCCCAGGGATGAGCCAGTCCTCCCATAGACTCCTATGGTGTGAAAATAAAGACTCTTGCACTTCAATAAATTCTTACTATCTTTGCTTTATTGCTAAGCACTTCAAATATTGTCGATATGGACTACTCCAGCCTTACCACCAGGTCCCTGGCCTGAATGACGTTGACTTACAATTCAAGGTCTCCAACCAGGTCGCGACGGTCCTGAAAGGCAGACAGTACAGATATGTACACAGAAGCCCACTGTCTCCATTTGTTTTTACCCCCAGACCCACCGCCAATGGGCGGGGGGGGGGGCACCCTTAAGCCTCAGTCTTGCAAAAATAATCAGACTGCACGTGCAGTTTTCATACGAGGTGTCAGAAATTAAAGCAATTCATCACAGGCTTGGAGCGCCATCGGGGAAGACAGGCTTGGCCCTGCCTTACCTGTAGGGAACTGTAGGTCTGGAGGATCGGACTTCCTCGACGGAACTGGGAGCCTGGAGGGTGGGCAAGAAACGTGTACAACGGTGAGGACAACGGTGGCGCTCAGGCCAAGGCTAGGCCTCAGGGCTATGCCATCTTGTGGGTTTCGGCGACCTCCTCGGCTTCATTCGGTGCCCAACTCCTCTCCAGGCATGACACACGAAGTCTCAATACCAACTAGCTTCCAGTCTTGTACTTTACTCCAAAAGAGGGAGAACACGCGAGGTTCAAGCTTTTATAGAAACTACCCCACCTCTGCGATTGGATAATCCTGTCAGAGTATCCGCCCCTGCTGCTGACACGCTCCGCCCTCTACTCTTCTAGATTTCACCAATAGCACCATGGCATTACTTTCGGGGGGCGGTCCTCCCTTTTGTACTGGCCATTAAACCTGTGAGCGACGGATGAAAAAGCCAATTAGACTCCGATTTTCCGCATAGAGTGATTCTGAAGCCGCCACTCCAGCCCCGCGACAGCGGCGCCACCGGAAGTCGTAGTTTCCGAAGAGTCGTGCTTGGGACAGCCTCCCGGCCACGAGAGAGCCGAAGGACTACAAATCCCGATGGGCTCAGCGCCTGACACTTCCGGCTCGCTCGTCCCGTCCCTTTCTCAGCCGGCGGCCTTAGGGGCACGATGAAGAGGGAGGGTGGTCCTGCCACTCCCGGGCGGCCGCGGGCGGGTGAGTGTCCGCGCGGCACGCCGGGCCGGGACCTCGCGCCTCGGGGCCGCGCGGTGGGGCGGCGGCTGGGTGCTTCGGGGTCCAGCAAGGGATTGAGCCTTGAGGGGCGGGGCTGAGTCGAAATGGGGTCTCCGCTCCAGTCCCTCTCTTTGCGTGTCAGCTGACTTCTTGCTCGCTTCATTCTTTCTTTCTCTTTCTTTTTATTCATTTCTTCTTCTTGTGTTTATTGAGCGCGGCCAGGGTAGTCGACACTGTTGTAGGCTCCAGGAGACTGCGGAGAGCATGATCCTAGTTCTTACAGGCTCTTATGGTGTGGGATTTCTCAGCCTCGCTACTATTGACACTGAAGGCTAATCATTTCCTGCTGTGCCTTGTAGGATATTGAGCAGCATTTTTGGGCTCTATCTAGTAGGTACCAGTAACCTTCCCCACCCTCCGCTGTGACAACCAAGAAAAAAAAGGTCTCCAGACATTGCCAAACGTCTCCTGGGGGACAAAATCCTCCCCAACCTTGAGAACCGGTTATCTAGAAGGAGGAAGTGCTGACAATATACAGACAAAATCGTGAGGAATTGTGGTAGGTGCTATGAAAGAAGCAGGTGCTGAGAAAGAAAGTATTGGAGGCTCCTGATAGGCTTGTGGGTGGGGTGGGGGGACCTACAGCAAGCAGACTGTACTAGAAGTTGCTGGAAGAGCATGCCAGGCAGAGGGAGCAAGATGTGCAAAGGCCTGGAGGTGCTGGAAGAGCTGCCTCAAAGCAGGGCTTGGCTCTAATGGGACCTGCATCTGGCCAACCCACTGCCCCTGACTTCAGCATGGCCAGCCTGGGCCACATACTCCACTGGCTGCTAGCCATAGGGCCCAAGTGGGCGGGGACTCCAGCAGGCCTAATCCACAACCCCTCTGAGTGTTTCCCAAGGGAAAGAGGGGGCAGTGGATCCTGGGCTCCCTCCAGGGCAGTGGGCTGTGGAGGGTTTCCCAACTAGCTGGCCTGCCCTCCCATGTGGGCTGCTCAGAGAAGGGGTCTGGTGGGTGTTTCTTCAAGAGGGGCTAGAGCATTGCAAGTGGCTCTTCAGATCTATTGGACAGGGAGAGCAGCCTAGAGCCCTGGAAAGCCAGGGCCCTGTAACCCTTACATACAGACAGGGGCAGACAAAGATCCCTGGGTCCCTCCCCTGGGCTCCCCTGAGGCCCCTGGGAACGGCAGGGTGGGGACTTGGAGGGAGCTGGGGGAGGAAAACCTTTTCTTGTCCTTCTGCCTTCACCCAGGTCTTCCTAGTCTGCCCAGCCCAAGACTTTTCCTAGTTTGGGAGAAGCCAGGCCCTCAGGCAAGTGAGGGTTCTTTCTCTGGTTGACAATTTCCTGACTGCCTGAGAGCCTCAGGCTGACTGTGGGGTCAGGGAGAGGCCTACTGCTCTGGGGGTCCAGGGCATATTCCCAGGACAGCTGGGCCAGAGCATCCCTATAGTTTGGGTTTTGGCCTGCAGGATGAGAAGACACCGTAACCGGAAGGCCGTTATTGCAAAATGTAGTCCTTAGGGGACTGGGCTGAGAGCATCTTGCTCAATTCTGAGATGCTTTGCAAGCAATCTGTTGGGAGCTGGGCGGGGCACACAGATGGGGGTGCTGTATTGCAGCCCCAGGTCCTGCCTATCCCATCCCTGGCCGAACCCGTGTGAACCCTGAAATGGTTCCCTCCCTCCTTTCCTGGCTCAACTTGACGTGTGGGCCAATCTTGTAGGTCCCCCCAGCAGGTTGTGTGTCAGGGCTGTGGACCTGGCCGTCGTTGGCCTCCCAGGGCTGTCCAGGCGATTGCCCTGCGAGCCCCGCATGCCTTTCTGTTTACTTCACTTCATAGTGAGGGACGGCCAGACGCCTGCTCTCCCAGGCTGCAGTGACAGGCACGTGGGCACGCTGGACTCGGGCTGGTGGCTGGCTGTGGTCTGGGGGTGGGGTGCCTGTTGGGGTCCTGGCCCTGGCCCCTGGGCGCTGTTCACTGCGGCCAGCATCTGGCCTCTCAGCCCTGGGAGCTTGCAGTGGAGGAAGCAGTTGGATTGTAAGATGCAGGTCAGTGTCAGCAGTGCCCTCCCTGTGAGTCTCCAGCCTCCTCCCTGCCCTGTAGTGCTGAGACAGCAGCCAGCCGAGAGCTTCCTGAGAGGGTAGAGCCTTTCCTGCTGCTGTTCGAGTCCCGGAGCTCCTGTTTTGGGCTGTCCGGGCCTTACCCTGGCCAGGTGTCCTTACCCCCAAGCAGGGTGGCCCCGAGACTTCCTGCTTAGTATGGAGACCAGCAGTGGTGCTGGAGGTGAGGCTTCCAAACAGGCTACACTCACACCTCTGCCCGAGGGCCTGGGATTGTCCATTCTCTGGAGACTCTGCCTTTCCTCCAGAGGACAAGACACCAGGAGGTCTCGTCTGGAGCATACAGCCAGACCACTCAACACAGTAGGAGGAGCAGTGGATAGGACGGGGAGGCTTTGGCCAAGCTCTCGGCACCCCTATTAGCTGGACCCAAAGGGCAGTCAGAGCACGGGGTTGGGGTGGTGCCTGGTAGCAGCACCAACTGTAGAGCCCGAGAGCAGTCCCAATGAGGAGTGAGTCGTGAAGGCTAGGAGGGTGGTATTGCAGGTGGCATTTGAAGGAGCAGGTGGGGAGAGAGGGACGTGGAGACATCAGGGACAACAGGCAGCTCATGAGCATGGTGCGAGACACAGGGCTCAGGAGCCATCCCCTCCCTGCAGACCTGTGGGCCAGGTTGTGGGACCACTGGGTAGACCCCAGCACACTGCATTGCTGTGGTGTGTGTGGGAGGTCGGGGGGTAGGGGTGGGGGGGGAGCTCTGCCAGATGGGCCAGGTCAGGAGAGCCTGATGGAGAAGGTGCCAGAACTGGTTGGACTATGCCGTTGCCCTCCTTGCTATACTCACCTCAGAATGGGGCAGAGAGTGTCTCCCGCCTTCTCCCACAGTGTGGGGGGCTCAGCGGCCTTCCAGAGCCTTTCTTAGTCCTGTGGGGCTTCCAGACCACAGGGCCCCTCCACCCGACCTCCCATGACACTATTGGGAGTAAGATGAGCCTGGCCTCCCTCTCTGTGGGGAGCCCAGCTTCAAGCCTGGGCCTTGTGGTTCAACACTGCCAACTCCACCACAGGAGGGGCAGGCGGGGCTGGTGACAGCAGACTGCTGTGAGTCCTGGCGGTGGAAGACCACAGGAGGGTGGGCACTGTCAGGCAATAGAGCAGCTCTTCCTGCTGTCCTCCGTGTCTCTAATCCCTTCCCTCACCTCCCTGCACCCCTGGGTCTGCTCAGTGCTCCTGGGCCGCCCCTCCCCTCTCTTCCGAGGGCTGGAGCAGGGAGGCCCGGGATGATTCACACTACGCCTTCTCCCTGCCTTCTCCCTGCCATCCGCCTGAGACCTGAGTCACACAGTTGGGGGGCAGGGAGGCAGCCTTTGTTTCTGGGGCGGTGACCTGCAGAAGGTGAAGAGTCAGTTCCTCTCTCTTGGCCCCTTCTCCTGCCCACAGTGGGCTTTCTCTCTGTGATGAGGCTTGTGAGGAGGAGGGCTCCTCACAAGGTTGTCTAAGTTGTGGCCGGTGTCTCTGCCATTGTGGCAGCAAATAGGCATGTAACTTGGTCACTCCGTGTGTGCGCAGCCTTGGCCCCGGGGACATTTGACATGGGGCGGGGGGCATGGCTCTCCATCCCTGGGTTTGAGCTGGGTGGGCATTTCCAAAGGGTTAAGCCTTAAAGGATGTAAAACTGAGTGCCGGTTTCCTGCCCACACCAGGGCCTCCTCCCGTCCCCAGATGGCACACCTATGGGCAGGGAGGGGCGGAGACTTGGCCCCAGTGCACCTGCCTTTGTTGGTGCTGCTGATGGAAGAAGGTGGAAGCGTGCCCTGCAGTGGGCCGGCCAGAGCGGGCCTGCCGTGTGGAGCGGCCCTAGCCAGTCGACAGGCCTGACCGCCAGGTCTAAAGTCCCGCTTTGTGTTCCACCCACAGGAGACGCTGCCGAAGGACCCTAGATGCCTCTCTAGAGCATGAGCTCAGGCAAAAGCGCCTGGTACAACCGCTTCTCTGGTGGACCTTCCAGTCTTCCCACCCCAGACATCACCACTGGGGTAAGGGGCGCCCTGTGGGTGAGGGTCTGCCCTTTGCACACACCCTACAGGTCCAGGGGCCCTGGTGAAGCTTCTAGAGCTATCCTATTTCCGCCTGGAGGTCCTGTGGGTGGGCTGTGATGCACATACATGGTCTTTTGGTGTGAAAGCATGTCAGTGCATGTTCATGTGTGTCCACATCCTCTCTGGAGTCAAAGCCAGGTCTCATCAGTTCTCTTTCCAGACCAGAATGGAAACGACCTTCGGGCCTGCCTTTTCGGCTGTCACCACTATCACCAAAGGTGAGCTTGTGAGCTCAGGCCAGCTCAGCTAGAATCTGGGCAGCCTTAACTCTACCGGTGTCTGTGGGACCCTTCTCGGTGGCGTGAGGAGTGGGAGCTGGCATTGGAAAGAGGACAGCTCAGTTCAGCAGTCCCGCCAGCCCCCAACCCTGCTCCCTATGGTTCTGCTCTTGCCACTCTGTCCTTCTCCCCCACTCCAGCATCCCCCTTCCCCTTCTTTGTGCTACCTTGCTCATCACCTCTCTAGGGGGGCTGTCCCAACTTCCCCAGCACCCCGTGCACACCTGTCTCTTGTCACAGTGACCCCTGCTCATCCCTGTCCCAGGTTCCTAGCAGCCTCCAAGTCTGGGTTTAGGGACTGTGTGGGCATGAGTGGGGGAAAAGAAGTGCTCTAGGGATATTTTCTCAAGCCTGGTCCCACAGCTGCCGCTCCGGTGATGTGTGTTCAAGGAGGTCACCAGGAGTTGGCACGCGAGGCGCGGTCTCCTTCCCAGAGGCACAGGGGCAGGGGCCCGTCCTGTCAGGGCCAGGGTCTGGGGGTGGTGTGTGCATTTGCCTTTTTGGCTCCTGGCCCTTCATAGGAGCATGCCAGCTGCTCCCTGGTTTTTCCACCGCTTTTCCTTGGTCTCCTCTGGATGCACGTGGCGATGCAGTCACAGGGCCACTACGCTGCCGCGTGCGCCAGCTCGTCCTTGTTGCTGGGTGACACCCTCAGGGGCTCAGAAAGAGCCCTCTTTTTTCTTAGATATTTTTTCCTGAGGAAAAAGTAAATAAATATCACTTCTAATCTTAACATCCAAGTAACTTTGTTTTAATCCTCACCTGAGGATCTGTTTATTGATTTGATTTTATTTTTTAAGATTTTATTTATTCATATAGAGAGAGAGGAGGGGAAGGAGAAAGAGAGGGAGAGAAACATCCGTGGGTGGTTGCCCCTCATGTGTCCCCAGCTGGGGGACCTGGCCTGTAACCCAGGCACGTGCCCTGACTGGGAATCGAACCAACAACCCTTTGGTTCACAGCCTGAGCTCAGTCCACTGAGCCACACCAGCCAGGGCATGTTTATTGATTTTAGAGAGAGGGAGGGGGAGAGAGACACACACATCAACGTGAGAAAGAAATGTTGATCAGTTGTTTCCTGTATGTGCCCCAATGAGGATCGAACCCACAGTCTAGGTATGTGTCCTGACTGGGAATCGAACCCACAACCTTTTGGTGTATGGGACAATGCTCCAACCAACTAAGCCGCCTGGCCAGGGCCCAAATACCTTTCTTAATTTCTCATCTACCTGTGGAGACAGCAGAGCCTTGTCATGGCAGTTGAAAGCTCAAAGGCAGAGAATGATGGGCCCATCTTGCCCTTGTCCCGCCCAGTGACCCCTTTGGTGGGAGGGATGAGTCAGAGCCATGTCTGGATGGTTGCTGCCTTTGGCTCCTCTCAGGATAGCCCACTGAAGCCCATATCATAAATCCAGGCCTTTGGAGCTGGTTTTTGTGACATCTGGCCCTGGCTGGGGCCTGAGGCCGGGGGAAACCACCCCTAGCTTCTGGCAGCCAGGCTGATGGGCAATAGGAGAAGGGCATGAGCCTCCAGCAGCCTTCCCTGGAGGAAGCAAGAAGGTCAGAGGCTGGTTCTGGGGTTGTGGAGGAGCCAGGGCAGGAGGTGGGAAACAGTGGCACGGGAGCATGAGGCTGCCATCCTGGCCTCCATATACCCGAGGAGGGGCTTCACACCTCTCCGTGTCTCGGTTTCCTCCGTGGACTGAGGCTATCAGAGAACCCACCTGGCAGGGTCACCTTGAGGGTTAGATAAGATGATGTCCTAGCTCCTGCCAGGTGACCTTAGGTGTAATCACTCAGGTGTTGGCCTGGAGCCTCAGCTGGGCAAAGTGGCCCCAGGGTCAGACTGGGTGCTGGGAGCTGGTTGTAGAGGCTGAGAGAAGACCCCTCCACCACCACCCCCAGCCTGCCTGGGGGCTGCAGGGCTCAGCGCTAGGACTGTCCGAGGCAAGCCGAGCCCTGTGGCAGAGTTCTAGTGATTAGACGTGGGGAGGCCACCACGGCCTGCACCCTTCCCACCTGCCTCGGTGCTGGGGAGGGCTGAGAGCTAGTGACGGCCCGCAGAGCAGCACGGAGCTCTCGCTGGAGGCATGGGGCCAGTCATGCTGTGCCCTGCTTAGGCACCTGCTGAGGATGAGGCGTTTTCCAGTTACCCCCAGCCCAGCCCCAGCCGAGTTGCCATCAAACCCAGAAGGAGGCATTGGGAGCCAGCATGGGTAAGGAGGCTTCCTAGACAGGACTAACCAGACATTCCGCCCGGTCTCTGACCCACTGCTCACCACGGTGAGTCGGGCTTCCCTGTGGTCCATAGTCATAGCACCCTGGCCCTCTTTTCTTGGCAGCGGATGGGACCAGCACATACAAACAGCACCGCAGAACACCCTCCTCTTCCAGCACCCTTGCCTACTCCCCTCGGGACGAGGAGGACAGCATGGTAGGTCTGGGTCATGCTCCCTGCTTCCCACCTCACAGGAGCCTCCCACCATGCCTTGACTGCGAGGGCCAGGCCCCAGGAGAGGATGGAGGTGGGATACTTAGCCTTGAGGGGCCTTGAGCTCTGTAGTCTGTAGTGGGAAGTGAGCTGGTGGGACAGACAGAGGGCTGGCATGTGAGGACATGCTGAGGCCTGAGCACCAAGGCTGGATTGCAGGGAGAGGTGGCCATCAGGGACTGCTGGGCCAGAGGGTGTGGTGCATTGGCTCCATCTTGAGTGGGTAGGAACCACAGAAAGTAGAGTCATGAGGATCCCCATTATTTGAGCCCCTGTGCTGCCCCAGTGGTGGGTGAGGGGTGGGTTGCCAGGTAGAGGCAATAGGCCTGGGAAGGGGCTCCTGATGAGGGAGATGGGCCCCAGCAGATGGGGAAAGGAGGACAGGCCTGCAGAGTGAGAAGAGGGTTCAAGGCAGAGTGGGGGCTGGCTGTCGGGGCCCAGGCTGCGTGGCTGGGGTCACAGTGGACACTCCCTGCCTGTCCACTGACACTTGTTGCTGGGCTCTGGGCCTGCCTGAGGAAGCAAGGACTGGTTCAGTGGGGGCGGGGCACATGAGCACACTTGAGCCCGCCCGTCGCTGACCTGTCCTGTGCCCGCGCCCTGCTTTCTGCTTTCCCTTGGTGGTGGCCCTGACAAACTCTCCTGGGTCCCCTGCCCTCCCAGCCTCTCTGGACCGAAGGCTTCTCCTTATGCCTGGCTGCCCGGCCTGTATTTCCTATTTAATAGGAAGAAAAGTTTGTCAGTTCCTTGAACACACACGCCCGTGTGCCAGGCATTGCACTAGGCCCCCCATAAGGACAAGTCACACAATTTGCCCCATTCTTTCCAGCTCTTTCTGCCTCAGTCTCCACAGCCCCTGGCTGGCCCACGGGAGTATGACTGGAATCAAGAGGCCCACCCTCCCATGGGGGCCTCCCAGGAAGTGAATTCTGTGTGTGTGGTTGTGGTCCTGGCCTTGGTGGCTTAAAGGAAGTGGCACTGTGCAGAGAAGGCCCTGAGGCCGTGGCTGCCTGGGCATTGTCTCTGTTGGTTGCTGGGCCCCTGGAAGCTGCCCCTCGATCTGCCCTGGGTGGCCGACAGTGCCAGCCCCTCACTCAGGAGGGCAGGTGGGCAGGGGAGAGCGGAGCAAGGCCCGGCCCAGCGTGCTTAGCCCAGCTCCTGTCTGGACCGCTCTTGCCCTCTGGTTCCCACTGCTGCCCGTGGGTTGGTTTGACTCACTTCCTCTGCTGGCCTCGTTTCTCACGTGGCGTTTCTGTGCAGGCTCACTGCTTGGAATGCTGCAAAGGGAGGTGGGCACAGCACTGGTGAGGGAAGTGCTCTCTGTGGGCACACTAGGGACATGGGTCTATGCTGCCCTCGCTTGGGAAAGCTGGGCCCTAGACTGGCTGGGCCTTTGTGCAGAGCTGACACCGCTCGGCCAAGCCTTCCTCTGCCCTTTGGCGGGCCCAACATCCAGAGCTGGTGGGGAGGGAATTGTTCCAACTGCCCCCACACCCATAGAGACTCAGAGGCAGTTGGGCCCCGGAGCAGCTGGGACCAGGAGGGGCCTGTGGAGGCAGGAGGTTTGTGGCTTTTGAATGAGGCTTCTGAGCATGAGGGGAGGAGTATGGGAGCAGTGGCTCTTGAAGAGTCTCTTCTGGGGCATTCCAAGCCTAGAGGGGAGGAAGGCACAGCTCCCCACCCCAGGATTCCCCCAAATCTCATCTTCGGGGGCTCTGGCAGAGGCAGGCGCCCATGGCCGCCCCTCCTGCACTGAGAAGCCTGGCCAGGGTTCAGTGGGTGTGTTTCTGCCTTCCCTGTGAGCCTCACTGGCCTGGCTCGGTGTCCCCGGCCAGGAAGGCCAGGCAGGCAGCTGAGCCTGGCGGGTACCTGGAGCCTCTTCCGGCCAGCCTTCACTCCCTTCACTCTGGCAGTCTGGGGCTGTGGCTGCCCTGGGATTGGCTGCTGGAGATGCCCCCTCTGCAGCCACATTCCCTCACGGGAAGCAGGAAGCAGGCCTAGCGTGTCCTCACAGAATTGAATAGCAGGAAGTCTCTCCATTTACACAAAGAAAGTTGGCAGGCGTGAGTGACTGGCCCAGTAGGGCCTGGATCTCTGGACAGGAGCGGGCCTGGGCATTGCACCCGCTCCTCATACACACACCATGGCCCCTGCAGCCTGAGTGAGCATCCGCTAGGATGGGGTGGCCCTGGGGGCCCACTGCCCTCAGTGTGCACAGGGGCTTGGCCCCATCCTCCTCCCCACTGATGGGCACCTGTCTCCATGCTGCAGCCCCCCATCAGCACCCCACGCCGCTCTGACTCGGCCATCTCCGTCCGCTCCCTGCACTCCGAGTCCAGCATGTCCCTGCGCTCCACATTCTCACTGCCTGAGGAGGAGGAGGAGCCGGTAGGTGTGGTAGCCACAGGGTGGGCTCAACACAGGTAACTCCAAGGGACCCTCACTGTGCTGTGGCGGTGGGGGGGGGCATTTTCCCCCGGGCATAGTGAGGGAGTGGAAGGGCCTGGTGAGAGCCCCCTATCTTCTCTGGTCCATACCAGGACCCCAGGCCAGGTCCCCCATGCGTGTTCTTCCTACTCCCCACCCCAGGGGCTTCCCTGGGACCGACTGCAGGGACCTGTGTGGGGCCCTTTCTTATTGCCACACCAGGCAGAAGGGAGGTGCTGGCAGGCCGAGGGCACACCTGGAGGGGTCCTCCGTACTTGGGCCCCCTCAAGTTCAGGCCCAGCACTAGGCCTCAGCAGGTTCCTCTTGGGGCACACCCCAGCTGAGGGGCTCCCACCCTGAGAGGGCAGCCCAGGTCTGTAGGGGGAGGAGCTGGGTCTCCCCCTACTCCCACATCCACACCCCTGGTCCATCCTCACTCTCCCTGCCTGGTTCTAGGAGCCACTGGTATTTGCGGAGCAGCTCTCGGTGAAGCTGTGCTGCCAGCTCTGCTGCAGTGTGTTCAAGGACCCCGTGATCACCACGTGTGGGGTGAGGCCACCTGTCCCCTCCCTGACCGCTGCACCATCTCGGGGCTGGGTGTGCTGCCAGCCCCATTTGTGTGGAGCCCGGACCTTGGTCATGGGCCTGGTCTGGCCACCAGATAGGCCCTCTGCACTGGGCACGGGGGTTGGTGGCTGTGGCTGCACCCCAACTTTATCCATTGTCTCCACAGCATACATTCTGTCGAAGATGCGCCTTAAAGTCAGGTAGGGCCCTTTGAGACCCAGGCCTGGCCACCCTGTTTCCCAGCTGGCGGGGTGGCCCCTCCAGGGAGGTCCCAGCCAGGCCCAGCACTGATTGTGCCCCTGGCTGCACAGTGGTTTCTCCCTAGTCCTGTGCAGTATCTGTGTGGCAGGTGGTGGCGGCCCCTAGGTACGCTCGGGCCAGGCCTGAGATGTTGACAGCAGAGCAGTAAGACCCGCAGCTCGGGGCTCCCTGGGCTCCGCACCCGCTCTCCCTGGTGGAGGCTGCCTTCATCGTCCTGGCTGTTGCCTCGCAGTCTCAAGCCTTAGTAGCATCCAGGCACCCCTGCAGAGCCCCGGGCTGGGTCCCCTCCTGCTCTGTCCCAGCCCTCTGGGCCCTGTCCTGCGATCTTGGGTCAGCTGAGAGGCCTCATCTGGTAGTCATTCTGGGTGGCCCGGTCATGCACCCCTTCTATTCTGGGCACCTCAGAGGGGCAGATAGACAGGTGAATCAAGTCCCTGACAGGGGCTCAGCCCACCGGGGTTGGGGAGCAGGTCCCAGGCCACTCGCCAGGGAGCAGAGCTGCCAGGGGAGGGGCTGGCTGGGTCAGCATGCCCTCCCCTCCAGAGAAGTGCCCCGTGGACAACGCCAAGCTGACGGTGGTGGTGAACAACATTGCCGTGGCTGAGCAGATTGGGGAGCTCTCCATCCACTGCAGGCACGGCTGTCGGGCAGCAGGGGTCGGGAAGCCCACTGTCTTTGAGGTGGACCCCCGAGGGTGCCCCTTCACCATTAAGCTCAGTGCCCGAAAGTAAGTGCTCCCCTGAGCCCCCAGCTCTCCACCAATCAGGGTTGCTACAAAACGGTGCCTCTGGGGACTCAGCCTGTTCCGTGTCCTGCCTCTCGCAGGGACCACGAGAGCAGCTGTGACTACAGGCCCGTGCGGTGCCCCAACAACCCAAACTGCCCACCCCTTCTCAAGATGAACCTGGAGGCCCATCTCAAGGAGTGCGAGCACATCAAGTGTCCCCACTCCAAGTACGGGTGAGTGGGCGGGGGTGGGCTCCAGGGGGCTGCCCTGGGGCAGGGGTGGGCGGGCAGGGGGGGCGGGGGGCCTGGGCTGGCATTCACCATCCCTCCTTCAGCAAACCTTTGTTGAGATCCACCTGTGTGCCGGGCACTGGGGAGACAGCCAGGGTCCCTGGGGAGATGGACCTTAGCGGGAGCCACACCGTCGACTATGTAATTATAAACCGAGGTACAGGTGCTGCAAAGGAGAGACCTGAGCCCCGTGGGGACATTGAGGGGCCAGAGCGGTTGGGGAGCCGGGGGTGGCCAGGGAGGGCATGAGATGGGAACTAACGAGTGTGTGAGCATGAGCCAGGGAACCACCAGGGCAGGGGCGTCCGGCAGCTGGGCCAGCAGGGGTGGACTTGAGCAACTGGCCAGAGTTGAGAGCAGATGGGAGGTGGAGCGGGGGGAAGAGGCAGGCCGATGAGGGGTGTGGAGGGGCCCTTGAA
Organism: Tonatia bakeri; assembly: GCA_004024845.1. Lineage (NCBI taxonomy): Eukaryota > Metazoa > Chordata > Mammalia > Chiroptera > Phyllostomidae > Tonatia > Tonatia bakeri. The sequence goes on along the minus strand of PVIA01002996.1, from coordinate 43,841 downwards.
AGAGTTTTGAGCAGGAGTGAAATGACTGGGTATCCCTTGCAGAGTGGCCTGCTGCATGCTGGTGGGAACAGGACAGATGGGCTGGCTTGCAGGTGTGGAGAGAATGGTGGCCCATCTGGGGTGCTGTGGGCTCAAAAGTGGGATTCAAGAGAGATTCTTGGGCTTGAGGAGGCAGAAGAAGGCCCTGCTGTGCAGGCTGGTGAGCAAGGGGGCAGGCAGCTGTCCTGTCCCTCCAGGTGCACATTCATTGGGAACCAGGACACATATGAGACGCACCTGGAGACCTGCCGCTTTGAGGGCCTGAAGGAGTTTCTGCAGCAGACAGATGACCGCTTCCACGAGATGCACGTGGCATTGGCTCAGAAGGACCAGGAGATCGCCTTCCTGCGCTCCATGCTAGGCAAGCTCTCGGAGAAGATTGACCAGCTGGAGAAGAGTCTGGAGCTCAAGTTCGGTGAGAGCCCCGTCCAGAGGGGCTGGGGTGCAGTTGCTCCCTCTGGTCCCTGACACTGTCTCCCCTGCCACTCAGATGTCCTGGATGAAAACCAGAGCAAACTGAGTGAGGACCTCATGGAGTTCCGCAGGGATGCGTCCATGTTGAACGTGAGTGGGCGAGGGACAGAAACAGGGAGGTTGGGCGGGGTAAGGGACACAGGACTGTCCCTCTGGTTGGGGCCCAGCAGGAGGCTTGCCCTGCTCAGGATTAGGTGTCTGTACTGGGGAGGGTTGCTGCTGCACCTGCCCCACCCGGCCGAGCTCAGGGTGGCGGGCAGGGGAATTGTGAAGCATGTCCACCATGCCCTCTGCTCTTGGCCTTGCAGGATGAGCTGTCACATATCAATGCACGGCTGAACATGGGCATTCTAGGATGTGAGTATGGGCCCACTGCTGCTCCCACCACTCTCCCCAAGGACTCCCTGTCCCTTACCAACTCCTCCTGTCTCTGCAGCCTATGACCCACAGCAGATCTTCAAGTGCAAAGGAACCTTCGTGGGCCACCAGGGCCCTGTCTGGTGTCTTTGCGTCTACTCCATGGGGGACCTGCTCTTCAGTGGCTCCTCTGACAAGACCATCAAGGTGGGTGGGGCCTGCCTAGGTGGGCCTGGCAGGGTGGAGGGTGGGTACTGCCCATGGGCGGGTCTTCCCCTCCTAGGCAGGGCTTTCTCCCTGAGGATGGCTTGCTTCCTCATTCCCACCCTTCCAGCCCTGGCACCTGGCTGATCTTGCTGGGACCCACCTGACTCTGGTCTCTGCAGGTGTGGGACACATGTACTACCTACAAGTGCCAGAAGACGCTGGAGGGCCATGACGGCATTGTGCTGGCACTGTGCATCCAGGGGTGAGTGCAAGCGTGTGTGTGCCCACTGACCACAGGGCCCACCTGGAACTGGGGACATGAGAGCCCGTGCTGCTGCCCCAGGGGTTGTGAGCTCAAGCCTGTGCAGCCACATGCCGAAATGTGACTGCATCCGTCCCTCCTGTGAGGCATGTATGATCTTGAGCAGGATGGGCTCTCGGGTGGCAGCACGTGGGCCCTCCATCTCTGATGTCGTATGTTCACAAAGCACAGGCCTGGCCCTGCAGGCCTCAGGCAGCCAGAGGATAGAGATGGGACGTTCCAGAGTGGAGGCAGAAGCTCAGCTCTGGCTGGCCTGGGCATAGCTCAGGGACAGGACCACAGAGCAGCTAGCCCACCTACCTCCCTGCCCTCATAGTGGCCCCTTCTATACCTTCTCCTAGACCTTCTAGACAGGAGTCTTACGTCATGAGATGTTATGCTGTGGGCATGAGTGAGTGTGAGGGGGAGAGAGGGATTCTGGGTCACAGGAAGCAGCAGCCTGACTGCCGGCACGCTAACTGGGTAATTACCGCCCAGCTCACCTGCCACACCAGCACCAGGATTTGGGCCTCCACTTCCAGTGTCCCCTCACTGAGACAGGAACACTGAGGCTTAGCTTGAAGAAGCAGCAGTGGCCTTGGCACTGCTCCATATTGCTGACTGCTGGTGGCCAGTGCTACCTTGGCCTGAGAGCAGTGTCAGTGAGGAAGGTGGCTTCTCCTGCCCTGACACTTTAGCTTTGCTTCCCCAGGTGCAAGCTCTACAGCGGCTCAGCAGACTGCACCATCATTGTGAGTGGGGCCTGTGGGAGGGCCAGGCCGCGCCAGTGTCTGGGAGCCCTGGGCACACTGTGCCACTGGGGCCTGGGCTCATGGCAGCAGGGCTGGCACCTGAAGCATCCTGTCCTCCCACCTGCCAGGTGTGGGATATCCAGAACCTGCAGAAAGTGAACACAATCCGGGCCCACGACAACCCCGTGTGCACGCTGGTCTCCTCGCACAACATGCTCTTCAGCGGCTCCCTGAAGGCCATCAAGGTCAGGCAAGGTGGTGTGTGTGCATGTGCCCCGCATCGGGGTGCTGGATGCCTGGCCACCCAGCCCACACTCACGGCCGTCCCCACAGGTCTGGGACATCGTAGGCACTGAGCTGAAGCTGAAGAAGGAGCTAACGGGCCTCAACCACTGGGTGCGGGCCCTTGTGGCTGCCCAGAGCTACCTGTACAGTGGCTCCTACCAGACAATCAAGGTACCCCTGTGCCACACTCCCAGTGGCAGGTCCCCTCCCTGTACCAGCATTGCCCTGCTTCCTTCCCACCCTGGCTGGGAGACCCTCACACCCCCCTGGGTGGTCAGTGGGCTGCCCATGGTGTCTGAAACCCCTGAGGCCTTGGGGGTAAGGCACCTGGCCTGGGACCAAGTGACCTAGTGGCCTACACTTCCCTATAGATCTGGGACATCCGGACCCTCGACTGCATCCATGTCCTGCAGACGTCTGGTGGCAGTGTATACTCTATCGCTGTGACAAATCACCACATTGTTTGTGGCACCTACGAGAACCTCATCCACGTAAGGGTGGACACCTCGGGGTAGAGCCTGACTCTGGGCCCCTGTCTACACCATTGGTGTCTCTGACCTGCCTGTGCCATTACCCCAGGTGTGGGACATCGAGTCCAAGGAACAAGTGCGAACCCTGACAGGCCACGTCGGCACTGTGTATGCCTTGGCGGTCATCTCAACACCGGACCAGACCAAAGTCTTCAGCGCGTCCTATGATCGGTCTCTCAGGGTCTGTGCCAGCCTGGTGGCAGTGGGAGGCTCAGGGTGGGTTGCCTGGCATGGGTGTATCCTCACGTCTCATGTGCCCCCAGGTCTGGAGTATGGACAACATGATATGCACGCAGACCCTGCTGCGGCACCAGGGCAGCGTAACTGCGCTGGCTGTGTCCCGGGGTCGGCTCTTCTCCGGGGCTGTGGACAGCACTGTGAAGGTCAGCACCTTGGCTTGGGTCATGCAAAGGGGCTGGCTGCACTTGTGGAGCAAGGGGTTGGGGGTGAGGAGCCAGGAGCCCTGAGCAGGTGACAGTAGAGGACAGGTGTGAACAGCAGCTGGTGTTGGGCCAAGTTGGCCAAACGGGCACCTGAAACAGAGCCTTCCTCTGCAGGTTTGGACTTGCTGACAGTACAGGCCAGCTCTTGGCTTCTTCTCGGCCCACCCTAGGCCTCTCCACGCTAGGCTGGCCACATGGGTGGTATCAGGGTGTCTGCCTGCCCATTTGGGGATAGGTGGGCAGGCTCCGCTGGCCAAGCAGTGCCCTCCCGATCCTGCATCTGGTGAGCATCCCTCTGCCTGGTTCTGTCATCATCGCTGCTAGGACAGTGCCCAGCCCCTCTTTCTACACTCCAGGTATCATGATCGTCTGGCCCGTCTTCCATCCCTGTTCCTGATGGACTGCGGGGCCTTTGTACTCAACTTTTCTATTGTTTTTAGACTGTACATAGATTTGATTACTTTCTGATTGAAATAAAAGCTGCACAGCTCTGACTGGCGTGGCTCAGTTGGTTGGGTGGGCATCCTGCAAAGTGAAAGGTCGTGGGTTCAATTCCCAGTCAGGGCACATGCCTGGGTTGGGGGTTTGTTCTCCATATGAGAAGCAACTGACTGATGTTTCTCTCTCACATTGATGTTTTTCTCCCTCTCTTTCTCCCCCGCTTCTCCGCTCTCTAAAAATAAATCTTTTTTTTTTTTTTTTTTTAAGAAGAAAATAAAAGCTACAGACTGTGGCTGTGAGTGGGGATGGTCCTGGGGTGAAGGAGAGGCTGCCTGAGGATATTGGTGGCTGGGGGTGGGGGGGGCAGTTCCCATTGTCTCTCTCACCGCAGGATGTAGCCCTCTCAGTGACTTCCCCTCCCTGTCAGGAACAGGCTAGCCCCCCATTTCCCCAACACACACCACCAGAAAGTGCGCCAGGACATTTTCTGCTGTTTATTGACAGCTGACAGGACCTCCCTGCCCAGACCCCGACTTCCCACCTGCTGGAGCCCCAGCCCGGGCCGCCTGCTAAGGAGAGGCCAGGTGCGTCCACAGAAGCATCACAGCATGACGCCTGGAAGGGGCCTCCCATTCCCAGATGCCACCTTGGCTGATCCCCTCCCACCTGTATCACAATCGCTGGTTTTTGGCATTTTTAATTTTTTTTAAGAGATGTCAAAGTTGTGTCCAACACGTGGATCAGCAAACACAATAGAGGAGGCCGGTCAGTACTTTTTGGAGGGGGGGGCAAGGGGACAAAGGGCGAGGACAACCACACGACACAGCCTTGGACCATGAGCGGAAGCATCTGTGGGAATTCAGGTGGGGTGGGCTGGCTGCCTGGAGAGGGAGGGTCAGGCACACCTTCACGCGCCGCACGTGGCCTGGCATGCACGCCCTGCGCCCACTGCTGTCATCTGGCCGACCCACCGCTTCACACTGCGTACGACTCCCTGAAACCCAGGCAGACCTTCAAGCAGCACCCCGCAGAGGAGGGAGCCCACTGCATCTCCGCAGCGTGAAGGACATGGCCCAGCAGCAAGGCACATCCTTCGAGTTCTTCGGATGCAGAGGAGTGAGGGGAGAGAGCAGAGGAAGGCCCTGGAGGGGCACAGACCCTCCCCAGACCGAAGCCTCCTGTTGTGCTACTGGGCCAGGGGTCTGGCCACTCCTGGATAGAGGCAAGGAAGGCCACACAGACAGTGGCCAGGGCCTCTAATAGCTTTTGTCTTGAGCTAGACTCCAGTGTCCTTGCGGTTGGTAAATGGTTTTCTATAGGATCAATAATATTTTTTTCTTTAAATATATATTCATTAAAGTTATACCTTTTTGTTTCTCTGGGGAAATTTGCCTCAGCTCATTCCCAATAAATTAATACTCTTGATAGCTTATATTCTGTGGGTACAGTGGAGCAGGGGTCCTGACCCCAGCCCCTTGTGCTGTGCCAGAGCAGCTGGCAGAGGTCCCCAATGGGCAGTTCTGTGCTGGGCATAGGCCTGTGCTCTGCCACAGATTGGGGAGGGGGCTACAGTGGCTTCCTCCCTCCCACTACCTCCCAGGGTGGGCCTAGCCTGGAATCAGGGCAGCAGTGCCTGGGGCCGCCCCTTCTCTACACAGTGGGCAGAGCCTGGTGGTGGGCGGGCAGGTGGCCCAGCAGTTATTGCACAGGGAGCAGCAGACAGGGATGGGCACCTGCAGGGCAGCAGCATCTGTCCAGAGCCCTTGGGTCCCTAGGCCAGGCAATTTTCCAAGCTGGGCATCCTGCCTGAGCCCAGGGGGCAGGAGTTGTGCTTGTGCAGGGGCTGGGAAGCACGGCCGCCCCGCCTCCTGGCCCTGGCAGGCGTCCCCTGCACCCTGCCCCACTCAGCCCTCTGCCCTGCCCACTTGGGCCGCGCCCAGAGGTGCCCATCCTGAGGTAAAGGTCAGTGTGCGGGCAGAGCCCGGACAGCATGGGCGGGCCCAACGTGGGCCGCGTCACTCCAGCATGGCGTCCAGTTGGTCCGCCAGGTCATCAAACATGCTGCCGATGTCATCCAGGATGCTACCCGTGCTCTTCTCCGTGGTCGAGGGGCTGGGGGTGGGCACAGCGTGAGTAGAGTGGAGAAGGGAGGGACCAGCGAAAAGCGCCCCTCCCCTACACAGACTACGCTCAAACCGTCAGTGCATGGGCGGAGCCAGGTGAAGACCACGCCCCACCTCCGATTCCAGCCTCAGAATGTAAATAACTGGAGGTGGCGCGCAAACCCCGCCCACGCCGGACCCCACCCCACTGTGTAAGGTGTGGGTCTGAAACTACGTCCTCGAGGAATCGATCACGCCCCACCCTACCTGACCCAGGCGGCACACAGATGCCTTCCATACTCACACCAGACCCGATCCCGCACCTACCGCAGGCCCTGTGCGTCCTCCTGCCGGATCTTTTCTTCTACTGCTTGCAGCGCCGCCGCCAGGCACGCGCTGGTCTCCTCCAGCTTCTGCCGGGCACTGTCCCCAGGCGAGGCACCATCGGACGTGGACGCAGCTGGGGGCCCAGTGGCAGCCGCAGCAGCTGTGGCGGCAGCGGCACGCGGCGGCTTGGCGGGCACGTGCAGCCCTGGAGCGCCGGGAGACGGGGGCTTGGCGGGGCTAGCGCTCAGCGAGGGAGGCGTGCTGGCTGGCTTGGCGAGGGCAGAGGGCGGCTGGCGCGCCGGCGAGGGCGTGGGCGACGGGTTGGCGCTCCCCGACGGCAGCCCCGCCGCGGCCTTGGTGGGCTTGGGGGCCGTGGGCGGCGGCGGCGGCTTGGGAGACACCGGCGGCGGCGTGCCGTGGGCACCCTTCACCTCTGCGGGGAGGAGGAAACTCGCACCGCTGCGGGAGGTCGCGCTGTGCGAAAGCTGGCCATCCCGGCACGAGCCCTACCGCAGAACCCTGCCTCATGCCCGGGAGCGGAGATGCGGCCCTCAGAACTACTGCCAGGTTCCGACAGCAGCCCTTTGCTGCGCTCCTATGGGGCGTGATTCCCCATGCAAACCTGGTTGCATTACTGCTTCCAGATCCCTCCCAGTCCTCCCCTAACTTTATGCCCCTTCTGGTGTGGCCCCTGGGTTGCTTCACTGCCTAAAGGGCCTTTGCAACTCTAACACTTGTGCCTGGAAGCCTCTCCCTTCCCTCCTGTGTTGGGCCCACTCTCCAGCTGGTCAGGGTCAGACTCCTCCCTAACCCTTCTAGCATCCTGCACCTGTTCTTCCTCCACAGGTGCTACTATTAATGGGTTTCTGTAATCCTCCTTCTCTGAGCAACCTGAGGACCAGCCACCCTCCCCCCAGCTCTGGACTGGCATAGTTGTCCAATGGATGGATGGATGAGAGTCTGACACTTTTCAACCCCACTCTCTACCTGGCTGCCATCAACTCCAAGAACAGAAAAACCTCTCAGACCACGGAGTGGGAAGGTGGGGTGGAGGCCCTTCTTGAGCTGGCTCCCTCACCTACCTGGGCTGCCAGGACCTGGTAGTGGCACCTTCTTGGAGGCAGGTGTGGGCGACCCCTGGATCTTGGGCACTGGCTGAGCCAGGACAGGCTTGGGAGAGACAGGCGGCTTAGCTGGCTTCCGGGCATCACTGTCTGGTGGGGGCAGCGGGGGCAAATGCATCCGGTCAGAGGGCGGCGGCTCGGCAGGTGGGGGTGGTGGGGGCAGCTCCAGGGGTCCAGCCTGCTCAGAGCCCAGTCGGCGGCGCACAGTGCCCGTGCCATTCTGGTACACGGACAGTGATGGGGGTGGCTCTGGACCTGTCTCCCGCTCCTTGGCCTTGGGCCGGCGTTTGACTGTGTCAGACTCAGTCAAGATGAACTTGACATTCTCCTGCTGGCTCTGCTTGGCTCGGATACGCCTCTTGAGTGTGGCACTGGCCTCCACTCTGGCCAAGGGAGGGCCCTCCCCACTTGCCTCTCCCTTGGCTGGACCTCGAAGCCGCTGCCGGGTAGTGCCATCTTCCACAAAGTGGGTATGATCTGCAGGCCCCACTGGCTCCCCAGGCCCCCGGCGGGCAGCGGCCAGCAGTCCTGTGACAGGCCCACTGAGTGTGCGGCGCCGGTTTACCACCTCTCCATCAGGCCCAATGGCCTCCTTGTGTTTCACTGAGGCCAACACTGTGGCCACCCGGCCTGGCTCCAGGCTGTCAGGGTGAGGTGTAGGGTGGCCCTCAGGGGGCCTACGGGCTGCCCGGCCCCCACCCCCAATGGATGACAGCTCGAGCATGGCTGCAATGCTCTTCACACTGCCAGCGCTGCCGGTGTCCACACTGCCGGCCAGGTCACTAGCCCGCCGGCGCTGTGCCCGGACCCCCAGATGGCCATCCTCAGTCCCAGCCCCCTTGGTCTCAGCATCTGGTATCGACTCATCAGTTAGGTTGGCGCTAGCCATGGCTGAGCTGGAGCGCTTGGGTGGAGGTGGTGGGGGCCCCTTCTTTCGGGGCCGAACAGCAAAGGACTGGCTGCGGTTGACGTTCTTGTCAGCACCAGCAGGTGCCCGCACTGAGTGGCTGCGGCCTACACGTCGCTGGACTGTGGCGTAGGGCCCCGCAGCAGCCGGCACCAGCAGCTCGTCCCTCTCTGGCTCGCTGTCAGATGCTGCATACCGATTCAGGCTGTGGGCACGCTTCTTGGGCCTCCCTGGCTCTACATCGGCCTCCGGGGGCAGACACAGCATGGGCACAGGGGCAGGTGCAGGCACAGGGGCAGGTGCAGGCCCAGGAGCAGCTGGCCCTGCCTCACTCTCCACGGGCTGGGGCAGCACGTAGGCAAAGCCACGGTGTGTGGGTGACTGAGGCAGCGAGCGGGGCGACATAGGTCGCTCCATTGGTGGGAGCAGCTGTGGGGTGGGCTTCACCTTGGCTGTGGCTGGGGCTGGACCATGAGGCCCCCCCAGGGCCTGGGGGGAACCTGGCCGGGCTTTAGTGGGAGTCTGGGGGGGTGTGAAGGGGCTGGCTCCCGTTGGAAGGACCTGCCGAGGCTTGCCAGGCACTGGGGGCACACTGGCCCGCTTGATGCTGTGGCCGTGGCGGCTGGGCCGAGCCTCCTTAGGCAGAGCACCAGGGGCTGGTCCCTCATCCAGCAGGTACTCCTGGCTCTTTGACATAGGGCTTCCAGGCCCAGGGAACTCATCACCCAGAAGCTCCTGAGAGCTGCTCATATGCCGTGCCCGCCCACCCAGGCTGGGCTCCTGGCGCATGGAGACCCTTGGGGTGGGTGGCAGGTGGTTGGAAGGCTTCTCAGCAGTGGCAGGGGCGGTGGTCGCCTCCGCCGGGCCAGTCATAGCAGCCTGCAGCTCACCACTGAGCTCGCTGTCCTGGAAGGTCGTCATCTTCGGAGACTGGCAGTCAGCTGGAGCAGCCTCAGGCGGGGGCGGCGACTCAATGGCCATCACTTCAAGTGACTGGGGCGCCTTCTGGCACAGGGGTCCGCCTTCATACTTGGCGTACTCTGCCTTCTGCAGCTCCGCTAGTTTCCTCACTGCCAGCATCAGCTTCTTCTGGTGTCCTGAGTGGGGCATGGGGCAAGTCAGGCCAGGGAAGGTGGCAAGGACCAGGAAGTGGTGGGGGCCAGGGCCTCACCCAGCTTGGTGATTCCAATCTCCTGCAGGTCCTCCCAGGTGATGTCGGTGATAAAGTCGATGTTCTCATAGCCGTTGTCCACCAGCACTTTGTAGTACTGGGCTAGGCCGATCATGGACAGCCACACGGCCAGGTTAGCCTACAGAGCAGGAGAGACAGAAGGCAGCCCAAGCTGGCTACCCACAGTCTGCTGGCTACTCAGAGCTCCCAGGGGAGGGGCACCGGGCCAGCCCGGCACAGACAGACAAGAGGACGAACAGACAGGTGTCAGCTTCGGATACAGCGCAGCCTCAGCAGGAGCCCACGGCCAGCTCATGTGCACATGCAAATGCACACAGCACGACCCTCCCCTCAGGCCTCTGACTGGGGGAAGAATGCACTTCCTCACCCGCCCAGGCAAACCTGGGGGCAGCACTCGGCAGACACACGCCACACATCATGGACGCAGACGCACAGCACCACCAACCAGACACATATACGCGCGCACACTGGATCCCAGCCACACACGGGCACCAGCAACCCTCTGCGTCACACTCATGTCCTCTCACCCTTTCCCTACCCACATCAGGCACGGTCGGTCACACAGCCACCTCACACATGTTTGCAAACAGCCGTGACAATCTTCACCCAGTGGCTTCCTGAGCGGCATCCACCTGTCCAAACTCCCGTCAGGACATCAGTCACGCACCAGCACACAGCACACCTGTGCAGGTTGGCCCGCGGGACCCAGACGTGCTCACCGAGAGGACCCCTGAGCTGCTGACCGAGTAGGGCAAGGTGAATGGGCGTGAACCTACCTGTCCCTGACCCACAGCCCTGGGGGCTTTTGGTGGTCATGGCATTTCTCCCCCATCGGTGGATGGGGAATCACAGCTCTGCATGAGGACCAGAGAGGTGGCATCGATGCGACAGGCCCTGGGCCTAGCTTTTCCTGGCCCAGAACCTGTCCCACATCATTGGTGCCTGATAGTAACAGCACAGCCTGTGGCCAGTGTGGGTGTAGCCACCGGCACAGCTGGCACGTGCAGTCAAGTGTGTGAGTGTGGGTGTGTGCATGCAGTCCCCAATGAGCACCTTAGGTATATTCAGTGTGCATGTGCAGTCCGTGTACATGTAGCACACTCACACACACATCTGCCCCAAGAGTATGCCTGGGTGTGTGCAAGCACACCCCATCAACGCAGGCCCCTCTGTGCTATCTAGGTGGGTGTGCAATGGGCGGCATGGCGGGCATGTCAGGTATCCCGGTGTGACTGCCTGAGTGCGGCGGAAGCCCTTGCAGGAGCAGGTAGTGGACAGGGGTACTGTCCCCCCACCCTGAGGGCCCTCACAGGTTGTCATCCCTGCCCCTGCCTCAGGAAGGCTGGCCCCAGCGCCTGTGATGAACAAAGGCTGTCCAGGTGGGTCATTGCTGAGTGGCTGTCCTCTGGTCTCCTCTCCCTGGAGCCCCAGAGGGCAGGCAAGGGCTGTAACCAGGGAGGCAGTCTGTCTGTTTGCCCATCCTGAGCCCAGCCATAAGGGGCAGGGAGCCTTACAGGTTTGTGCTCGGGCAGCCAGTCAGGGATGCTGAGGCTGCTGATCTCGGCTGTGATCTTCTTCCTGTGGCCTGGCTTGGTGACCCCGATGGCCGTGAGGTCCTAGGTAGGGGAGAGGCCTGTTAGCTGGAGACTGAGGGCCTATTTCTGGGTCACAGCTGGTGGCCAGCCTTCGGGCAGCTCACCTCGGGGGTCATGCGGCTGATGGTGGGCAGGTCATAGCCAGCACTGAGGAAATTGGGGGCATACAGCTGCAGCTGGAACGTGGCAAGCCATTGGCTAACAGCCTCAGCGCTCTGGAAGACACAAGGCACCCGCTGCAGGCCCGCCCACCCACCCACCCACCAGGTGCACACCCCAGCCACCGTGGTGCCTCCTCTGTAAGCTCAGTCTGCTGTCCGCTGGTCCATGTGCAGCTAGGCCCCAGTCATTCTGGCACCGGCGCTCCCTCCTCACTCTGTGGTCCTGGATGCCGCCATCTTGAGCATTGCGCAGCACTGCAGCCTCATTCTGTGATCTCCACCAGGAGGGTCCAGCTGCTCCCTGACCAGCCCCCCACCCCTGTTCCTGTACCCCACAGTGTGGCCCCATGTGAAGGGCCCTGGGAAGGGGGCCTCAGCTCAGCCCCTCACTCCCTGGGAGGTGGGCTTTGCCCAGAGGAATGCAGGACTCAGCCAGCAGCTCACACCCTCCCCAGCACGCAGGTCACACATACAGGATCCATTGCAGCCATGCACACATCTTGTCCAGTCTCACACCCATGCCATTTCACAAGCACACGCACACACACACACGTGCCCGCCTCACGGTCACACCGCACATCCATGCACAGCCTCATTCATCTCACACCTGTGTCACACTTAGACGTATCAGCTCACACAATAGACAACACCTACACACACAGACTGAGACAGACAGAAGGAGGGGGCTAGCCTGTCAAGAGCCCCCAGTGGTACTGCGCCCAGGCCAGGAAGGCTGCCCCGGGCGCCCCTTCCTGCTGCCAGCCCAGGCCCTGTACCTTGCCCTCCGATGCTGGCTCCAGCTTCTTGGGTGGCTGCTCCGCATAGACCTGCCCGCCATGGGCCACTGGAGGCTGAGACCGGGCTGCACCTGGGGATGAGAGGGCATGGGCGGGGGCAAGGGCTGCTCAGGGGCCACCTCTCTGCCGGGACAGTAGTGTTGCGTCCTTACCTGCAGAGCCCTCCAGGGGCTTCACGGGGCTGTCCCCAGGGCTGGGCTCTGAGATGGACTTCTGGGAGAGCACTGTTGCCAGGAGCTGCAACCCAGACAGACTGGCTGGCCAGCGCTGCTCTGGGCACAGGCTACCCTGGCCCTGCCACCACCCCACCTACCTTGACCCCTTCGGAGCCTGCGTGCAGGGTGTGGGCCCCACTGCTCCGGCCAACAGCCACACTGCCACTGCTCAAGCTGCCACTTCGGTCGCCGCCTGCCAGCACAAGGGAATATCAGCTGCAGCTGGCCCTGCTTAGCCTGGGGGGAGCCTTGCAGAAGTGCTGTTGCTGCTGCCCTGCAGAGGCCCCCCTACCTGCAAAAGGCTTCCTCAGCACCCAGATCTCTTCAGGAGGTGCGGAGGGTCCTGACAAGCTGCCTCCTTGGGGTGGGCTTGGTTCGGCGCCTGCTCGGGAACCTGTGAGCCAAGCATAGCCTCCCTGAGTCCTGGACCAGCTCAGGTCTGGGAGCCTGACACTGAGAAAAGGTTGCCCCCTGGCCTGACCCTGAGCCTAGGCCCAACACATGCATGCCTCAGGGGTCAGCACTACAGTCTCCTCCTGCCCTGAGAGAACTTTAGAAGACCTCTCCCACCCCAGACATTTGACAGCAAGAGAATGTGGCAGAGAAAGGCCCAAGACAGGCTATCCTGCCAGTGGCCCTGTAGTTCTGCGGGGTGGTGTGGTTTGCCAGAGGGTGCAACCTCCACTGTGCCCGGGCAGTAGTGGGGAAGGAAGAGGCACACAGAAGCCTGCGGCCAGGCTGCCCACCTCCGGAAACTAGATTTCTGTGGGAGGGCTGGTTACATCTCCTAACAGGACCACTCTGCTCTTTCACCCCACCTGTCCCTCTCTGCGATCTCACCAGTCCCCTGCCTGACACCACTCCACAGCCCTGTGGCCATGTCCTGCAGCCCTCTCCCTCACTCTGTGCCAGCCACGCTGGCCCCCTTGGGACCCTTACACATATAGCACTCTTTCCTGCCTCAGTTCCTTTGCACACATGGTCCCCGCAGCCTGGATTGCTCTGCCTATAGCCGGTCCCTCCCACCTCTCAGGGCCTTCTCTGACCACCCTGTCTAAAGCAGGCCTCCAGCCACATTTTCTGTCATTGGCTGGTATGTTTCCTTCCATGTTTACTTCACTGTCCCCTACTCCCTTCCCTCCCTGGGAGCAAGCTCCTTGAAAGCAGGAATGATGTCCATCTGAGTCACCATCTGTTCCTAGTGGTTGGTGTGCAGTGTCTGTTGAATAAATGAAGAAATGGGCATGAGGACACCGATGAGGAGACAGCTGGCAGGACACACGTCTGGACACCACTGTGGACCCTGAACCTGGCGATGGCCAGAGCTCGGTCGTCGCCCTGCCATCCAACACACATGCGCACCTACTTCCTTCGGGCCCCCAGCCCAGACCTGGGGTAGGACTTGCCTGCTCGCTTTACAATGACCTCGCCCAGGGAGGATGGGAAGTAGCCCACCCGGTCATTGCCTGTCCGGTTGTCATGGATACAGCCCTTCCACCGGCCATCTGGATGCTGCTCAAGGACCTGGCCAGATGAGGTGGGGAGAGAACACTCAGGGAGACTTCTGGGTCGAGTGGGTGGGTGGCCTGGGCCTCCTGCCCAGACCCCAGATTTCCCAACTGCTGAGGGGAAAATGCCGTGGGGTGAGCACCCAAGTCCCACCCATCCCTGCTCCAGCGGCCTGAGGCCATCCTTACTGTGATGATATCCCCAGCTTTCACGTTGAGGCTGGTCAGGTCATAATTGTTACAATAATCTTGGGTTGCCCGGACCTGCAGAGCCGCCGAGGCCTCTGGAGACACAGGAGGTAGACTCCCCAGTCCTTTGAACCAGCCCGGCCCAGGCCCTGCTGCGGACCCCCTGCCCTGCCTGGGCCCACCTCGCAGAAGCTGCTTGATCTCCTTGCTGGCCTGGGATGTGGTGAACTGGTGCACAATGTCCAAGGCTGTCTGGCTGTACGTGTTCCTCACGTGGGCATTGATCCCATTCTGCACATGCAAAGGGGGAGTTCTGTCAAGAGTCCCCACTCCCCCGCGCCTGACTGCACCCAGCTCCCCCTGGACCTCCAACTCACGTCCAGCAGCAGCCGAACCACTTCTGTCTTCCCGCAGAGCGCAGCCTCGTGCAGGGCTGTGCCGGACTTGGTCTGGCGGTTAATGTCAATGCCAGCTTGGAGGAGGAGTCTGGTGGGAAAGCAGGGGGAACAGGCAGGACCTATAGCAGGGGCACTCTGCCTCAGCACCCAAAAGCTGAGCCCTGATTTCGGAGCGCCTCAGGATTAGTCAGCCCCACCCGCCTCCCCGACAACATGGTACTTGGCGGTGACTGAGCGGCTGTGGACGTGCCTGCCCTGTGCTAACCCTTCGCAGTGGCTATCTTGTCTCACCCTCACACAGGCACTGCTGTGATGTCCATGGGAAACAGGCTCAGAAAAGTTACATGGGTCCACGAAGTCACCCAGCAAGTGGCGGGACTGCCCTGGAGCCTAGGCTATATGGGTATGGATGCCCACTCCCCAGCCTCCTTCCTCCAGTACATCATCCTTCAGGTGGGCAGCTGGAGGTGTCCTTGGCAGACTGCTCCTGTCTTATCACCAAGCCAGGAGCAGAGCCCTCGAGCTGGGAACCCCTACCCTGCCCACACATGACCATACCTGATGATGTCGATGTGGCCATTCTTGGCTGCCAGGTGCAAGGGACTGGTGCCGTTGGGGTCGGTGGTGTCCCCTGGCCGGGGCTCCAGCAAGGCTGTGCACATGTTGCTGCTCAGGAGCAGCTGGACCACCTTGAAGAAGGGATCAGAGTAGGGGGCAGCCCAGAAATGGGCCGGGGGTTGCAGGTCTGTCCCCGACTCCAGGCTCAGGAGAGGAAGACAGAGCAGACGGAGTGCCTCTCAGCTCCTGGGAGACTTACCCCAACGCGGCCGAACTCACAGGCCAAGTCCAGAGGTGTCTTGCCCGAGTTGTCCACCATGCACGGGTTGGACTGGTGCTGCAGCAGCATCTCAGACTGCGGGGCCACAGAGCACAGTCAGCCCCAGGGTATCCGTCGGGCTCGTGCCTCCCCGGCACCCTGCCATCCCTGAGGTGGTCCTCACCACATCATAGTGACCGTGCTGGGCTGCTAGGTGGAGGGGGATGTGGCCCTCATCCGATGGGACGTTCACTGCTGAGCCTGCCTTTAGCACCAGCTTCATGGGCTCCTTCCGGCCCTGCCAGGCAGCATAGTGCAGTGGCCGCATGCCTGGGGGCAGGCAGGGGCCGTTGGGAGCTGGCCTCTGACCCTGAGCCCACCCCTGACCTCTAGAATGCAGATCCCATGAGGATCTTCCTAGACCCCCTGAGACCCTGGCGGTGACCTCAGTTGAGGGACCATCCAGTCCTCAAGGGATGCCTGACCTCAACTCTGGCCCCCCTGGCTCTGAGGTTCTTGACAGGCCTTGCCTTTGTTGTCCTTTATGTCCACAGCAGCCTGGGCCTCCAGTAGCAGGGTAATCAATTCTGTGTTGCCATTCAGGGCCGCATGGTGCAGGGCAGAGAAGCTGGGGCAGGTGACAAATACATATAGGCAACTATTCGGGCACCTGGCCTTCCCCAGGACCCTCTTAGCCCCCATCCCAGACTGGTATCCCCCTGGCTGAGAACTCACCCATCCGGGTCCTGAAAGTTGACATTGATCTTCTTGGTGGAGCCCAAGAGCTCTGGGAGTGGGAAGGAGACACAGTAGGGAGGCTCTGTCAGCCCCTCCTGCAGCCTGCCTGGGTCCTCCAGCAGCTTATGAGCCCCCTCCAGCAGCTTAAGAGCAGGCATAGGGTGCTAGCTGGCTCCCTGGCAGGCTCAGAGCCAAAGCTATCTAAGTGTTTAGTCTAGAAACATTTATTTATTCATTCAACTCTGTTCCCTGCACTCAGCTCCAGGTACAAGCTTTTGAATGTTAGTTTCCCACTAAACCGAGATGTTGGGAGGTTCATGGGGCCAAAGTCTCCAGGCCTGTCACTGCCTGGGAACAGAAGCCAGGGTTGTGCACCCACGTAGTCACACACATGTGCACATGTATCCCCTGCTGATAGTGGGAGGGAGAGAGCCAGCCCAATCTGTCTCTCAGAAGGACCCAGATGGGCCGGGGGTGGCCCGGGAAGGCTTGGACACCCAGAAATGAGGGTATCTCCGAGGGAAAATATGCATTTCCAGGATATGGCCTTCCCCCACTCCCAGCGCTGGGCCTGGCACTACAGACGAGCCCCACTCAGCAGGGCAGGAAAGGGAGGCAGGCAGCTGGGCCAACGGCTCTGACTGACCACATGAGAATGGCCACCTCACATACAGGGGCACGCTCAGGTCCCAGGATTAACAGCCTGAAGACTGAGGGGCCCCAGCCTTCCCTTCAGAGCTCTAGTCTCCTCCTGAGGCCTCCCAGGTCCTGGCCCCCAGAAGCTGCCTGCCAGAGGAGGGGGGCCCACTGACATCCTCCCTGCGGGCTCAGGTCCAGCCAGGCTCAGGCCAAACCCCTGCCTGTCTAGGCCATGGTTACATAACCCATTTGTGGGTCAGTTGTTCCGTGAGGGAAGGAGGGGCTGGCAGGACAGAAGCCCCTTTGTGGGCCCAGGACAGAGCGGGGGCAGGGGCCGGGGCGAGGAACTGGGGGAAGCGAAGGAGCTGAGTCACGGAGGGGCTGCTGTGGGGCAGAGTGCAGGTCCCCTGTGGCCCACAAAGCCTGCAAAGTCAGACAGGCCTGAATCTGAATGCTCCCTCTGCCCCTCACTACTCCTATGGCCTTGGCCCTGAGCTTGAAGGGGACTAATAGGGCTGGCCTTGCAGACCTGAGGAACTTTCCAGATGTAAAGCATGAAGGGTCTGGTAAGGAGTCGGCTCATTAAGTAGTGATGACTAATATTAGGTCTACTGGAACCCCATCCACACCCTCCCACCACGGGGGCTTCTCCTGTGCAGAGCAGAGGCTCCAGAAAGAGAGGCACTGCTGCCCCCTGCCCCTCCCCCTCTGCTCAGACTCATTACTGGCACTGAAGTCCATCTCTGTTGGCAGCAATGCCACCCTTCCCTCAGTGGTCCAGGCCAAAACTCTGAAGTCAGCCCTGGGTCCCCTCTTGACACCTTAAATCTTCTCCATTGGTAAACCCCATTGGCTCTACCTTTAAGACACTCTCAAAGCACACTCAGGATTTTACCACTTCTCACCACCGCCATTGTTACCACCCTGGGCAGGGCCAGCATCTCTGGAACGATCACTGCCAATACCTCCCCACTGGTGTCCTCGCTTCCTCCTTGCTCCGTTCAGCCTATTCCCCCAACACACTGAGGTCAGGGGATCCGTGTTAGAGCATGAATCCAACCCCTTTGCTCCTCTCCAGCAGACTCTCCAAAAGCACCTGTCTCACTGAACAATGGCTCTGCATGATGTGGCCCTTGACTTCCTCAGCACCTCTGTTCCAGCCACGTGATGGTGCTCCAGCATTCTGGCCACCTTGCCACAGGGATCTAGCACATACTACACTGGACTGACACAAAGTTTGTTTAGTTTTTTCCATACTATGGCTCTAGTAGTGCTTAGTTGTCTTTAATTTCATTCAAAACAATTTTGTTAGATTGTATCGTGACAGCTGTCATATCGGTGCGCACTAAAAAAAAAAAAAAACTTGCCCTGGCTGGTGTGGCTCAGTGGATTGAGTGCCAGCCTCCAAACCGAAGGGTCGCTGGTTCGATTCCCAGTCAGGGCACATGCCTGGGTTGTGGGCTGGGTCCCCAGTTGGGGGCATGTGAGAGACAACCACACATTGGTGTTTTTCTCCCTCTCTTTCTCTCTCTCTTCCCGTCTCTCTAGAAAATAAATCTTTAAAAAAAATAACAACTTATTAGCCCTGGCCAGTGTGGCTCAGTGGACTAAGTGCCAGCCTGCAAACTGAAAGGTCAGTGGTTCGATTCCCAGTCAGGGCACATGCCTGGGTTGCAGTCCAGGTCCCCAGTTGGGGGAGTGTGAGAGGCAAGCACACACTGATGTTTCTCTCCCTCTTTTTCTCTCTCACTTTCCCTCTGTCTATAAATAACTGAATAAATCTTAAAAATAACATAAAAATTGATGGATTTTTATACAGCCATTTTAACATTGAAGATGGAAGAAAATTTGCAATATCTTTGGTATACTATGCTTTATTATTTTAAGAAAGGTAAAAACACAACTGAAGCACAAAAAAAATGATCTGTGCAGCATATGGAGAAGATACTGTGATGGATCGAATGTGTCAAAAGTGGTTTGCAAAGTTTCTTGGTACTACTGACATTTTGGCCAAATAATTCTTTGTTGTGGGGCAGCCTTATGCATTGGAAAATGTTTAGCAGCACCCCTAGCCTCTCCCCACTAGATGCCAATAGTGGGAGGTAGCCGGCACACTCAAAATATCCAAATCAATAAAGTTATTGGTGAAAAAGAAAAATGTGTCTTCTATTTTATGGAAAAAACTAAATGGAATTTTTGGCCAACCCAAGATACATGTGTGGGTTTTTCTTTCCCCAGTTATTCCCATGATTCTTTCCCTCGTTTCTTTCAGGCCTTTATCCAATGTCACCAGCTTGGCGAAGCCTCCCTGGTCTCCCCATCTAAAATGATAAACCCTGCCCTGACCGGTGTGGCTCAGTTGATTGGGCGTCATTCTGCAAAACGAAAGGTTGCCTGTTCAGTTCCAGGTCAGGCCACATTCCTGGGTCAGGGGCCCAGTCACACCGCGTGCAAGAGGCAGCCAATCGATGTTTCTCTCCCTCTCTTCCTCCTTCCCTTGCCCTCTCTCTAAAAATAAATCAATAAAATCTCAAAAGTAAAAGAAAACAGTAACCCCCTCCCATGCCATGTCTGCTGTACTTTTCTCTTTGGCCTCCATCACCACCTTTGATCTGGCCTGCATCCGCCTCCATCACTGAACTGCTCACTCCAAGAGGACAAGGGTTTTTATTTACTTTGCTCACTGCCGTATCCTTGGAGGCTGAATCAGTGCCAGCTACGTACAATGTGCCCCGTAAATTAGAGACTGGAGTCACATCCTAGTCCCACACACTGTGTCCACTGCCAGGGCCAGTTTCAGGCACGTGACCTTTCAGGCACCTGCAGTCACTCAGAAGGGCCCCTCATCTAGTCAGATGCTCTGCTGTCACCATCTTAAATTCTTGACGAGGCACCCATATTTTCATATTGCACTGGGCCCTGTGAAGTATGCAGCCTGGCCTGCTACAGTCCCTTATTAAGGTGAAGAGAGCAAGACATGGCTGCCCTATAGCACCCCCATCCTGTCTAGGGCCACATCCAGGACATTCTCAACACCCCCCCGCCACACACACACACACGACACTCTGCCCAAGTCTAGTGTTTGCTGCCCGCCTCTTTTCTTAGTTCCAGTTCTCAGTAGACAGTTCTCAGCTTCTCCTGCAGACTTCCCAGTCTAGACCCTTTTCCTCCCTCCCACAGTCAACGCCTCCCAGGCAGCTGCTAAGCCCGGGGCTCCGAGGGGAACACACAGCCAGGCCCACCTGCTCACCTGGCTGTACTTGCTGAAATTTTAGAGGGGCTGGAGGTCAAGGCCCAGGAAGAGACACAGACACCAGGGGAGAAGGAGCCTCTACTCCAAAGGGGACAACTCCTCCCATGAGGAGGAGCACCATGCCAAGAGCATCTCACCCTCTCCCTGCCACTGATCTCCTCAAAGAGGAAAATGGCTGGAACTGGATGGAGGAAAGCTCGAGGTCTTGGAGCACTTCCCCGACACCTGTGGGAGACACCAGCCACTGAGGAATGAACTCTGCATGGGACTGGGGAGGCTGAACCAGGTGGAGACAGGTACTCCGGATGAAGCTGGAGGGGCCTGGGCAGGCGGGAGAGTAGGGGGCAAGTGGGCACCAAGCTGAAGGTCTTAGGAGCTCCCCTTCCCTTCCCACAAGGGCACAAAGTCCTATGGGTTCCACATCAGTAACAGCACATAAACTTTGCTCCCAACCTATCCCACAACTTGGGGTCTCCTATCTCTGGTCACCCCAGCTTCTCTAAACTGTTCTCCTGGGACCATCTCTACCTTTGAAGGCAGCTCCAAACTCCAGGCTGCATAGGCCCCAGCGCCTCTCCCAGCCCACCCTCACGACCTCCCTCGACCACTCCGCCCGGATGCTCCTCCAACTACAGAAGCCATTTGTAGGCCATGCCACAGAGCTACTTCTTCCCCCGCAGGGACATGGCTCTGGTCTTCTCTAGGCCCATCTCAGAGTGGCTGAGCCCCATGGCCTCCAGGAGGCAAGGCACCCTCCCAGCTCTTCCAGGGAAGCAGGGCCAGTGCAGTGTCTTCCCAGCTTCCCTAGGCAGGTAGCTCTAGGCCAGACACTGGAGTGAGAGCCAAGGAGAGAGAGCACAGGAGTAGTGGCCTGTAGTCTTCAGGAATTTCAGAAAGGGGAGGTTGGGCCAGGAGGAAGGGCAGGGTACCCCACCCCTGCCAGCAGAAGGCCAGCCCCCCACCCAGCACCTCCCCTTCTCCCCCTCAGTGACAACTGCTGAGTGCCAGTGTGTGTAAAGAGGCTCCCTTCGAGGTGGGAGGGACTGACAGAGTCTGGCGCCACGCTGGAGGGCTGGGGCCACGGGAAGGTGCCAGCACAAGGAGATCATGGGAACAAGGATTATGGGATACCCCTGAATCTAGGGGGCCCTAGGGAGCACTGCTGGATGCCCCCACCCCATGGCCCAAACTCCAGCTGTACTATATGCTGCATCAAAATACATCTTACTCCAAAGCAGGCCAGTGTTGCCATGACGACAGAGCTAATTCATGGAGGGATTTCTCTGTCTGACTTATTAAGCCCGCTCCTGTGAGTCAGAGCGCAGAGACCAGTCTAGGCAGGGGTATATGTAGAGACCCAGGTGAGACCCAGGTAAAGGTAAAACTCCCCACACCTTCCCACGGGGGCCAGAGTAGAAGGGAAGAGAAACCCCCAAATCTGATGCTCCTACTCCCCAGGCCTGCCCGCTCCACGCTGAGGAAATGGTCCTAGTTAGTGCTTACTGAGCACTTAGTAAGAGCCTGGGCTTCATGTTCACTCTCTTACTGTTCTTACAGCAATGCTAGGAGACAGCAGACCACAAATACCCCCATCCCACAGATGAGGAGACTGAGGCCTGGGGAGCTGGAGTTGTTTATGCCCAAGATGGCATGGCCACTAGGTGGAAGTCTTGACCTTGCCTTCCACTTCTCAGTGCCTTCACTTGCTTTTGATGTTCAGCGGAGACTGTGCCTGCCTGGAAGCCCTCCCTTTCCCAGCCCTGAGACCCTGACGCCAGCCTCAACTGGGTGTGGAAGGCAAGGCCAACCTCTGTATGTGTGCCTGCAGGGCACAGAAGTGTGGCTCTCTAGTTAGCACAGAGCACACAGGACCTGGGAAGCAGGTACTGAAGCAGGAGGGCCCCTCTAGGGCTCAAGGATGCACCTCCCACCTTCCCCGAAGCAGTCTCAGTCCTCAGCATCCTTCAAGGAGAGAAGGGAGTGGGGTCTTCCCTGACTTACATACAGCCCCTGGGGGTGCAGCAGGAAGTGAGGTGCCCACACTCCACTAGCCATCCTGCACAGCCCAACCCGTGCCCCTACAGGTACTCTGACACACTGACACAGTCATGTGCGCAGCCGCACATGTGGCTGGTTCACACACCCATCCATCCATCTCTAAGAGCCCTGGGGGAGCCTCCGGGTTGAGCTCGGATGAGTGCTGGGATCAGGGCTCCAAGCTCCCAACCCTTCCCTGGGACCCTAACAGCACAAGCTCAGGATGGCTAGTGGGAGACCCCTCCCTCTCCCACAGCCCCCTTTCCCAGCAGTGAGGCCAGAAAGAACCAGGGTCTGTTTCAGGGTCTGCACCTGCTTGGAGCTCAGCCTGGCCTGAGCTGGGCGACCTTGGACCACTGCTCCCCCAACAGTAAATGGCCCACAGCCAGCCATGCCTGGGCAGCCACACCCCCAGCATGGTCCTGTCCCCCCTTCCCTGCAAAGCGTGTTATTAAACATGGGGCGGGAAAGGGGTTTGACAGGGACCGTCGGCCCCCTTGATGTCCCAACCGCAAGGGGCCCCTCCCTGTCTCCAAGGGGGGGAATCGCCTTGCCCTTTAAAGGCCCAGCAGAGACCTCCAGCTGTCCACCCGCAGCCCGGGGAGGGAGGAGGGCCGAGGAGGAGAGAGAGGGGTGCGAACGCCTGGGACCGGGGAGGTGGGTGCCGCCAGGTGCCTGCTGGGGGGCCCAGCGCTCGGTGCCGCCCCTCCTTCAGGGCTGGGGACAAGGGCTCGCACCGAGGCGCTGGGCGATGTTGGCCCGGCCCCGCCCCGCCCCCAGGGACCTACAGCATCCCCCTCCCCGCCCTGCGCTGGGAGGGTTTAGGGGCCAGACGCTGGAGGTGGCCCCGGAGCTTGTCGCGGCTCCCGTCGCCCCCCACCCCCACCCGCGTCCCCTGCACTCACTGGCTTTCCCTGGCCGCGGCCTCTGCAGCAGCCTCTGCGCGGTCCCGACGTCCTCCGCCTTCACCGCCTGCACCAGCTCCTGCTCCTTCCCCATGGCGCGGCCAGGGCCGCAGCGACGCGGCAGCGCTCCGTGCTCTCAGCGCGGCTCAGAGGCGGCGGCGGTGGCTGCCCCGCGGCGCCGGCCGCATCCTTTTCCCTCCCCCGCCGCCCGCGCCCCTCGCCGTCCTCCGGCTCCCGCTCGGGCTCCCGGCGCTGATGGGGCGGGGAGCGCGTCACGGGTGGGGGGCGGCCCGGGAGCGGGGGCCGGCGGCGGGCGCGAGGCGGGGGCGCGGCACCTGGCACCGCCTCCTGGACGCCTGGGTCCCCCTCTTGTGGCCGCTGACCTCCGTCCGCCCGCGCCAGTCGCGCGCCTGGCTCCTTGGCTCCGCCCCTACCTCAGGCAGCCTCGTCCCAAGACGCCCCCTCCCCACGTGCAGGCCGCGGGAGTCAGGCCCCGCTTTTGAGGACACCCCGTTGCCCCCGGAGCGCCGGAGGCTGGGGACAGCATCGGCCAGGCGGTTGGACCCTAAACCCCGACAGGGCGGCGGCGCCTCGAATCTGAGCCTGAGAGAGGCTTCCAGAGGCTGCGGGACCCAAGCGGGGGAGTAACTCGGCGGCAGTGGGCGGGCGGGGACCCGGGCAAGGAGAGAACCCGGGCACCAGCTGTGGCATGGGAGCCAGCGCGCCAGAGGCTGTCAGACATTTCTGGCCCGTGGTTCCCGTGGGAGGTGTCGAAGGACTGTGAAGAGGAATCTCCCAATAATGAATTCGGTGTCAGGGAACCCGCACCCACTCCCCCCCACCCCCGCCCCAACTGCACCTTCTTCCCCTGAATCCTCTGGCTCTGTCCATAAACAACTCAGGGCAACAGTCTCTCTAGCCTCACTCTGAACCCCAACCCCAGTGCAGCATCCCCAGCTGGGGTGCAACTTCCATCTACCACTAAGGGGTCTCCAATCCCCTCATCCCCAGCCCAAATGGGGTCACAGTCCTGCCCTGCAGCACTCTGAGCCCCACCAAAGCCTGCTTACCCTCCAGCCTCCAGCCACAGACTCTGGTAGCACCAAACAGGGCAGTCCTGCTTGACAGATGCTAAGATCCCCCCCCCCACACACACACACCCAAATCACACACAAAAGCTTTACCCTTCTGACCTCTTGGGCCTCAGGCCCTCACCTTGTAATGGCTACTGCATACCAGAGAAAGCAGTGTTGGAGTGTGTTTCCTAGCTCAGGATGTTCCCTCACTTTAGGGAAGAGATCATCACCCCAATGGAGCAAGGTTGTTAGGTGAGTTCACACATATGATATGGTCTGATGCCCCTCTTCTTATAGTCCAGACCATGGAGCACCTCTAGAGGGAAGGTTACCAGAGGGTAAGGGTGGGGTAGTAGCAGGCACTGAGGTCCCCTGATCTCAGAAGTTGATCATTTCCCCACCACTATCATGGGGTGTCCCATGAAATTTGGGAAGCAAGCCTGGGTCTGGGCTGTCAGAAGTGTCCCTTAAACACAAGGGCCCTTTCCCCCATCCTCTATGGTGACCAATTTCTGGGCACCTCCTGGGTCAGGATGTGTGCTAGTCACTTCAGAGATGAGCTTGGACTTAATGTGCCCATTTTACAGATGAAGAAACTAAAGCTCAAAGAGGCCAAGTGACTCACCTTAGGTCCCAGCATCTCCAGGTCATGAGTCTTTGCTTAGAAACCACATTAGCCATAGCTGTTATGGCTCAGTGGATGGAGCGCAGGCTCTGCAAACCAAAGGGTTGCTGGTTCAATTCCCAGTCAAGAACATGCCTGGGCTGCAGGCCAGGTTCCCAGTTGGAGGTGTGTGAGAGGCAACTACACATTGATCTTTCTCCCTCCCTTTCTCTAAAAAAATAAATAAAATCTTAAAAAAAAAAGTCTAATGTGGATTAGCCTCAGTATTTGTTCTAATTCTGCCTCCTACTGGGTTTGTTTTTCCAGTCACTCTGTCTTTCTGAGTCTTAGTTTCCCCTCTCTAAAATGTGGTGAGAATGATATTCCCCTTAGGTTATTTGAGGACGGATATCTATATCTATATCTATATCTATATCTATCTATATCTATATCTATATCTATAGATAATTTGTTTGTTTGCTTACTTGCTTACTTATTTATTTAGACAGAAGGAGAAGGAAGGAGAAAGACAGGGAGAGAAACATCAATGTGTAGTTGCCTCTTGCCCGCCCCCAACTGGGGACCTGGCCTGCAACTCAGGCATGTGCCCTGACTGGGAATCGAACCAGTGACCTTTTGTTTTGCAGGCCGGTGCTGAATGCACTGAGCCATGTCAGCCAGGGCTGAGGATATATTTTGATGCAATCAATAAAGCGCTTTGCAGTAGAACGTAGTAAGTGCTCAAGAAATGGCTGCTGCGAATATTGTGATTTTCTTGGGTCTTTCTATCTGGGCTATCCAAGAAGCAAGTGTATTTTATTCATCTTTGTATCTGCATACCCTAGCAGTGTGGCACACAGGAAACACTAAAAAGAAAAAAGAGAGAGCAATCATCCTTACCATTATTTCTGTTTTGGCAGACTAAGGTAAACCATTCTGGCCTGAGCCTAACATTTGCAGGGCCTGGGACCAGAGTACAAACAGAGGCCCACACACTGAATGTCTAAATATTAAAATGTTGCTAATAGCATAAGTCATGCTAATAACCTGATTTAATTCAAATATGTTCTATCATCCTACCTTGACAAATATACCTTCATTATGACGTGAAAGGCCAAGTTCCAATTTGGAATTCGCAGATTTCTCTGGGCAATGAATTGGCCCCTGCCTGCAGCTTTTTTTGGTTGCTCTTTGCCTAGCTCCAGCTCCATGTATACCCCTTAGTCTTCCTCACACATAGGGATGGGCACTTTGCTGTGTGGTCCACTTTCAGGACAGACCTGGGAAGAGAGCTGTGCAGATTCTCCTAGATTCACACTGCCTGGTGAGGCTAACCCCCTAGGAAGGGTCAGGAAGTCCTAGATCTGCTGGTGACCAGCCCAGCAACTTTAAATAAGCTCCTGACACTCAGCTGCCTCATCTGTAAAATGGGCCAGCAGCTCTGCCTGCAGCCCAGGGCGGATGCGAGGATCTATATGAATACAGAGATGTATGTCTGCTGGGGGTTCCACAAGCCTGGGGATGGGGGTTGCAGGGCAGGCTAGCTGATCCAGTAGAGGGATTAGGATTCAGAGGTGCAGGATTTGGGCAGCCTTCCAGGAAGTCAGGCCTCCGATCTCATCCCTGGGAGGAGGGGCTACTGAGCCAGCAGAATTGCTGAGGCTTGGCCTGGAGTAGAGCTGCCGCCACTCCACTGCAGCCTGGGCTGGCCCCCTTCCCAGCTGCACAGCAGCCTCCACCTGCAAGCCCAGCCCTGCTCCTGCCCACCAGCTGTGTGACTGCTCAGGCACTATCTGGTGCCCTGCTCCTTATGTATAAAATGGGGATAACAAAATGTACCCTCCCCATGGCCTGCTGGGAGCGTACAGCATGTGTTAGCTCCCATGGTTTCTATCATTCTCCTAGTTGCCACCTTTGTAAAGCATTCAGCTGGTGCTTGGCACATAAGAGGGGATCCACCCATGTGTCCTGTTCCACCTTCCTGCCCAGTGGGGATGCTGAAGCTGCTCAGGCTGGATGAGGAGAATGGCCTGGTCTGCCAGTCACCCCCAGGCATGAGACATATAAGGCTGCCACACTCTACCCAGAGCCCTCACAGAAAAGGCAAATAGCTCCTGGCCCCATGGCGGAGCCCCACAGACACCTAGCCAAGTCTTCCAACCTTCCCTCAGCCCCACCCCTCTCTCCTGCTCTCAGATTCCTTTGCTGATTTGCTCTGAACATCTTTCAGGTGATCAGGTTCACAGGATTCTTCATCTTTCAGTCTTTGGAGCCTGCATATTCATCTGCCACTTCCAGAGCTGTGTCTGAACCTGGTGGGGCTGTCCCGCAGGAGCAGTGCAGCCCCTGTGCTTACAGAGGAAGATGAGGAGGATACATGAGATGTGGGGGCTACCTGGAGAGTAGTCACCTCAGCCAGAGCTGAGCCCAGCAGGATGGTTTTTGTCATGTTCCAGAGGTGTGCCCCTTGGCACATGACTCTTTATCTCTGAGCCTCATTATTCTTGTCTTCAAAATGTGGGGACGGGGTTCTCCTCTGCAGAGCCACTGTGAAGACCTGATGCATAATATAAGTAAAATGCTCAGCACAATTTGGTGGTTCCTCAAAAAGTTAAATAAGCCCTGGCCAGGCAGTTGGTTAGAGCCTTGTCCCAATATGCTAAGGTGGTGGTTCGATCCCCAGTCAGGGCACATACAAGGATCAACCAAAGGATATGTAAGTGGAACAAAAAACTTGATGTTTCACCCTAGCTGGTGTGGCTTAGTGGATTGAGTGCTGGCCTGGTTCGATTCCTGGTCAGGGCACATGCCTGGGTTGCGGGCCAGGTCCCCCATAGGGGCTGTGTGAGAGGCAACCACACATTGGTGTTTTATGCCTCCTCTTTCTCCCTCCTTTCCCCTCTCTCTAAAAATAAATAAATAAAATCTTTTAAAAAACTATTAGAACTAATAAATGAATTTAGTAAAGTTGTAGGATATGGAATCAATGTATACAAATCTGCTGTTTCCATACAACAATAGAGTTCATAAAAAGAAAACAATCCCATTTTCAACTGCATCAACAAGTATAAAATACCTAAGAATAAATTTAAGCACGAAAGTAATAGAGCTGTACTCTGAAAACTACTAAGACACTTAAAAAAGAAATTGAAGAAAATACAAATAAATGGAAGGATATACCTTGCTCATTAATTGGAAGGATTAATATTGTTAAAATGTCCTTACTATATAAAGCAATATACAGATAATACAGATGCAATGCAATCCCTATTAAGATACCAATGGCATTCTTCTCAGAATTGAACTAATTCTAAAGCTTTCATAGAGCCACAGAAGATCCAGAATAGCCCAAAAAATCTTGGGAACAAAACAAGGTGGAAGGTATCATACTCCCTGATATCAAACTACACTAAAAAGCTACAGCAAAGTAAAGACAGTCTCTTCAATAAGTAGTGTTGAGAACACTGGACAGATACATGCAAAAAAAAAGAAAATTCGACCACTTTCTTACAGCATATATAAAATAAACTCAAACTGGATTAAAGACTTAAATGTAAGACCTGAAACCAAAATCTCCTAAAAGAAAACACAGACAGTAATCTCTTGGACAAACTCTTAGCAGTATCTTTTTGGATATGCCTCCTAAAACAAGGGGAAAAAGAAAAAAATAAACAAATGGAAATATCACACTAAAAAGTTTTTGGACAGTGAAGGAAAGCATCAACAACATCAAAAGACAGCCCTGGCTGGTGTGGCTCAGTGTATTGAGTGCCGACCTGACCAAAGGCTCCCTGATCTGTTCAATTCCCAGTCAGGGCACATGCCTGGGCTGCAGGCCAGGTCCCCAGTAGGGGGCATGTGAGAGGCACCACACATTGATGTTTCTCTCCCTCTCTTTCTTCCTCCCTTCCTCTCTCTAAAATAAATAAATGAAATCTTAAAAAAAATGAAAAGACAACCTACCGAATGGGAGAAGATATTCGCAAATGATACATCTGATAAAACATTTGTATCCTAAATACATAAGGAACTCAAACAACTTAACACCCAAAAAGTAAACAATCCAATTTAAAATAGGGCAGAGGTGGGTGAAAAAGGTAAAAATTAAGAAGTACAAATGATAGTTACAAAATAGTCACAGGGGTATGAAAGTACAGCATAGGGAATATAGTCAATAATACTGTAATAACTATGTATGAAACCAGATGGGTATTTGAAATTTCAGGGGGGATCACTTTGTAAAGTATGTGATTATCTAATCACTATGCTAACACCTGAAACTAATACAAAATCACATTGAATGTCAACTATAATAAAGAAATAAAAGTTTTAGCCCTGGCTGGTGTGGCTCATTAGATTAACTGCTGGCCTGTGAACTGAAAGGCCACGGATTCGATTCCTAGTCAGGACACAAGCCTGGGTCGCTGGTCAGGTCCCCAGTTGGGGGCGTGCAAGAGGCAAACAATTGATGTTTCTCTGGTTCATTGATGTTTCTCTCCCTCTCTTTCTCCCTTCCTTCCCCTCTCTCTGAAAATAAAAAAAAAAAATCTTTAAGAATAAATAAATAATTTTTAAAAATGGGCAGAGGATACGAATAAACATTTCTACCAACAGGACATACGGATGGCCAACAGACATGAAAAGATGCTCAACATCACTAATGATTTGGGAAGTTCAAATCAAAACCACAATGACATATAACCTCACACCTGTCAGAATAGTTATCACCAATAAATCAATAGACAACATGTGGAGAAAAGGGAACCTTTCTACACTCTTGGTGGGATTGTAAATTAGTTTAGCCACTATGGAAAACAGTATGGAGATTCCTCAAAAAACTAAAAATAGAGTTGCCATATGACCTAGCAATTCCACTTTTGGGTATTTATGCACCAAAAACAAAAGCACTAATATGAAAAGACATATGCTCTCCGATGTTCATTGCAGCATTACAAATAATAGCCAAGATATGCCAGTGACCTAGATGTCCATTAATAGACAAATGGGTAAAGAAAAAGTGATATGTATACAATGGAATATTATTCAGTCATAAAAATAATGAAATCTTGTCATTTGCAACAACATGTTTGGACCTATAGGGTATATGCTAAATGAAATCAGGCAGAAAAAGAAAAATAAATATCCTATGATTTCACTTATATGTTAATCTAAAAAAATGAATAAACAAAACAGAAGCAGACTGAAAACGAGCTGATGCCGAATGGGAAGGGGTGGGGGAAATGGGAATTAAAAAAAAAAAAAACAGAATGGGCAAATCCTTAGAGACAGAAAGTAGATTGATGGCTGCCAGGAACTGGGGAGGGAGGGTCTGAGAGGGGAGGTTGAGAAGGGAGGGAAATGAGGAGTGACTGCGCAATGGGCAGGTTTTTCTTCTGTGGTAATGACAATGTTCTGGGACTAGGCAGAGGTGGTGGTTGCCTGACCTTGTGAATGTACTAAGTGAAACAAATTTTGAAAATGGTTAATTTCATATTGTGTGAATTTCAATTAAAACAATGACCCATACAGAATAAGCCCTCAAAATGCTATGAAAGTTGCTGAAAACCAGGAGTTCAACAGGTAAAGACATGGAGGGGAAAGCCTCCAAGGTGTGGGCAATGGTTCAGAAGGGAGTGTCTGGTACGGAACCATCTACTCTGGCCAGGTGGAGAATGGAGCAAGTGGCCTATGGAATGGAGAGAGGGAGCAAGCTGCAGGTTCTGCAGTGGCCAGGTCCGGGAGTCTGGAGGGAGACAGAAAATCCCTGAAGGCTTCTAACAGGGCTCAGACTTAGGTTTTTAAAAGACCACTTTGCAATGCGTAGAATAGCTTGAAGGAGGGCCAGAGTGGTGGTGGGGGGGTGGGGGGGGGCAGGTCAGGAGGCTGCTATGGGAGATTGGGTGGTGGATGTGGCTGGATCACACCTAGGTGTAACATCCAAGTG
The DNA here is from genome assembly GCA_004024845.1 of Tonatia bakeri. NCBI lineage: Eukaryota > Metazoa > Chordata > Mammalia > Chiroptera > Phyllostomidae > Tonatia > Tonatia bakeri. The sequence continues at coordinate 13,484 of PVIA01002996.1, read as the reverse complement.
GCCAGTGGCACACAGTGAGGTAGGTCTATGGTAAATTGTCTCGGTTGTGAAAAGCGGAGGTGTCCATGAGGACTTCCAGGGACAGTGTATCACAGGGAGCCAGATCTGAGCTGGAGAAGGGATGGAAAGGCGCTGTTGCAGATGTGGTGGTATTGCAAGCTCTGGAGAATGGACAACCCACTGTCCCCCCACCCCCACCCCTGCCAGGAACAATGTGGGTTTGAAAGGAGACAGGACCTCTGAAGGGCACCAGCCTTTTGGGACAGAGAGAGACTTGAGTATCTGATAAGAAGTTAGGTAACAGGAGGTTTTCAGGAGCAGGGCTGTTAACCACTGTGCAGCCTGTGTCCAGATGCAGAACGAAAAGTATCAGCTGAGACTGGCAGCGTTAGAGGGCAGTGACCTTTTGACATTTTCACTGGTGAGCTGGGAGAAAAGACCCAACATCAAGAGGTGTAAGTGGGAAGTGAGGATGTGGACCCAGCAAAACAGTAAAGACAGCTCTTTGAAGGACAGAGTGCTGGCTGGAAGGAAAGTTTTGGGGTCTTTTGTGAAGTTTAAAGGCTGAGGAGGAAGGAGGGGAGTTGGGGAGGGTACAGGGAAGAAGGTTCCTGGGACCCAGGGCCCAAGTAGATGGACAGGGCTGATGTGGCGTTGGTCAAAGGGCCAGATACAGAAGGGGGTTGGGGTGGAGCTGCATTTTAAGCGTGGTGAGAACAGTGGGCGAGCCTGTTTAAGGACTTTTATTCTGTGAAAGAGGGTGAAGCCACGTGTGTGGAGTGTGGTAGAGCTGGAATGGGAAATAAGGTATGAAGGACCCAGTTTTGGAGGGGTCACTGGGCTGAGTCTGAGGAATGAAGGATCAGGAAAAAGCTAGAAAGGCTTGTAAGGGCCCAGACTAGGGTTGACAGATTTAGCGAATAAAACTACTCAAAGTCTAGTTACGTAGACTAGAATTAACGTAGGCAAATGAAAAACTTTTTAGTTTATTTCACGGAGTATTTGGGACATACTTATATATTTTAAAAGTTGTTGCTGTTTGTCTGAAATTCAAATATAACTAAGCGCTAGTTAATTTACCTGGGAATCCCTAGCAGGAATGGGGAGTAGGACTGAGGGAATGGAGGGGGTGCTGCAACCTGGCCTCGGGACCCAAGCCTGGAAAATAAATAGCCCTCTCACAAGGGTGGGATGGGTGAGTGAGAAGGCTGGAGCCACTGCTTTTGTTCATCTACCCCGCGGCGCTAGGGATCACCAATGCCTCTACAGGTTTTTCCGGAGGAAAAAGTGCGGGAGGGGCCCCCAGCACCATAGCTTTGGTCTCGTCCCACTCACCCCCCACCCCGTACTCCCGTGGTGTCGTCCTAAAGGCCCATCGGTTACTCTACGCTCGGCCTCAGACTATCGACTCATTCCGGCTCCGCTCGCCGTCCTGGGTTGCAGCGGAGCGCAGAGTCGCCAGTAAGGTACCGAGGTCGCAGGACGAGAGCTAGAGGGCTGCTATTGTGTGGTCAGGAGAGCGCGACCGGAGGAAGCTGGTCCAGTGGGACGGAGCCAGGACTGTCGGCGGAGCACCGGCGACCACCAGGGTCCTGCCACAGAACGCCCCTTCACTTCAGGTCTAGCCGCCGGCCTGCTACGCATGCGCAGCCGCAGCACTCGGCTTCCCTTTTGGCCCTTCTGCCTCCTTGCGCACGCGTGGCCCGCCCCTGCGGCAGGGTGACATCCCGGGTGTGACTGCCCCCTGGCGGCGGGTGAAGTGGTGTCTGGGGCGAGTCTGGGGGCGGCCAGAACGTAGCACAGGCCTTGTAGCTGGGAGGCTGCCTTGTAGCTGGGAGGCTTCGCTGGACGGTTGCCACGTGTGTCCCTGAACCTCACTGAGCCTCACTTTCTGCATCTCTAAAATGGGAATATTACATATCTCCCCGAGTGGAACTATAATCTGTTTAGGACATGGATTTTCAACCGGTGTGCCACAAGAATTTCTAAAACTTGCAATACCTATTTAGTCAGGTGCACTGACCTTTTTTCCTTTAGATTGTCAAATTTTAAAAAATTACAAGAGCCAACACAATAGCCGTCCAGTTTGAATGTATCAAAATTATAACTATTGTTTGTCAGATGAGCAAAAGGTATAGTTTTTGGTGTACCACAGACTTTTAGTAATTAGTTTATATTTGCCATGAGATGAAAAAAGTTGAAGCCTTAGCTGGTGTGGCTCAGTGGGTTGAGTGCCGGCCTGTAAACTGAAACGTTGCCAGGTCCATTCCCAGTCAGGGCACATGCATGGGTTATAGCCCAAGTCCCTAATTGGGGGCATGCGAGAGGCAACTGGTCAATGTATCTCGTGCACATCGATGTTTTTCTCCATCTCTTTACCTCTCTTCCCCTCTCTAAAAATAAATCTTTTTTTAAAAAAGGTTGAAAATCGCTGGTTTAGGACATGAAGAGTATACTCGCTTTTCCCTTTTTCAGATGCTCTGACCTTTGACCCCTTCTGAGTCTTCCAAGAAGCCACAACATGAACACATCCCCAGGCACAGTGGGCAGTGATCCTGTCATCTTGGCCACTGCCGGCTATGACCACACTGTGCGGTTTTGGCAGGCCCACAGCGGGATCTGCACCCGCACAGTGCAGCACCAGGATTCTGTATCCTCTGCTGGGAAGGTGGGCAGGGTGGTGCTGGACAGGATCCCTGGTAGGATAACAGCTTGGACAAAGGCCTTGCCTTGGGTCGGGAACATACAGCAGCAGCTGAGCCATATGGTGGTGGCCTTGAGGACCCCTGACCCCAGGAGTCTGCAGGTCATCCTCCTTAATAGACATAGCAGGTGAATGCGCTGGAGATCACGCCTGACCGCAGCATGATTGCTGCTGCAGGTACCTGTACCTTCAACCTGACCCCTAACCTCTGATGGGTTGATCTAGGCACAGCCTAACTTCAGTTTGGCCTGTGCCCACAGGTTACCAGCACATCCGCATGTATGACCTCAACTCCAATAACCCCAACCCCATCATCAGCTATGACGGGGTCAATAAGAACATTGCGTCTGTGGGCTTCCATGAGGACGGCCGCTGGATGTACACGGGTGGGGAGGACTGCACTGCTCGAATCTGGGACCTCAGGTGTGGGTGCCAGGCAGGAGGGGCCTACTGCCTGGATATGTGAGGGTACTGGATGTGTGGGGGTGAGGGCCAGGCTGGAGAGTGACTTAAGCTAGGTTTCCTCTCAGCAGAGTCTAAGACAGGGTTTCCTATAGGGGTGATTTATTGAGGGCAGTGAGGAAAGCAGGTTAGGGAAGGGACAAAGCCACACAAAGTATCAAAGAATAAGTCCTGCCTTGAGGCAAGGGACTGGCCTTTATGCCCCTTCTCAGTCAGTCATTAACTTCAGGCTGCCCCCCCCCCCCGCCCCCCGCCACCCTGTGAGTGCCAAGCCTCCCAAGTATTTCCTGTGGGGCAGCTCCTATCAGCAGAGGGACAAGGCTAAATGCTCAGGGAAAGGGCATCAGGGTGGGGCACCAACAGCATATCCCTACAGGCAGTGTATGTCTCCCACCCCAAAGGTCCCGCAACCTGCAGTGTCAGCGGATCTTCCAGGTGAATGCGCCCATTAACTGTGTGTGCCTGCATCCCAACCAGGTGAGGGATAGGCATAGGGCTGGACACCCCGGGGCCCTGGAGGCAGGGATCCTGCCTTACCTCACCTCCCCTGCACTACAGGCAGAGCTAATTGTAGGTGACCAGAGTGGCGCTATCCACATCTGGGACTTGAAAACTGACCACAATGAGCAGCTAATCCCTGAGCCTGAGGTCTCCATCACATCTGCCCACATTGACCCAGATGCCAGCTACATGGCAGCAGTCAACAGCACTGTGAGTCCTGGGGTGGGTGCAGTGGGGGAGACCAGCTCCCTCATCTCCCTTAATTTCTACAAGTTGGCTTATTCCCCAGATGTCCACCAGGCCCCTCCCTCTCCCCCACAGTCCTGCTCCCCCCTCCTGGGCTCCAGCTCCAACCCAGCCACCAAAGTCAAGCTGATGTCTGTCATTGCCTGTTGTAACCCCCTCAGCAGATTCCATCTCCTGAATTTTTCAGGTCTGTCCCTACCACCTCATCATTTCTGGCTCCAAGTTTTCCTTGTCTCCTCTCTGTGGCTTCCCTCCTTCCTCTCTGGTTTCCCCTCACTCCAATGCATTCTCTTTCTGCTACCAGAGCATTTTTTAGCAGTACCAGCCTGATCCCATTATCCCCCTGCATACATCCCATGCTGCTACGGCCTAGCATCATGGCTCCTTACCATGGCCTGGCTCCTTACCACGGCCTCGAGATGCTGTGGTTTGGCCCCTGATCTCCTGTCTGAACTCATTTTCTCTCTTTAATGTATAGTAAGTCACTGGTCTCACAACATCCCCAGACTGCTCTCCTCTAAGCCTTTGTGCTGCTGTTCCCTTTCTGGGCTGCCCTCCTCCCATCTCATTCTTAACATTCCTGTTGGCCAGCAGCACCCTCCAAGAACGTTAGATACAGCCTCCTGCCCTCAGCCCCCCAGGTACAGCCCTTGGTTGGGGACAGGCCTCCCTGGTGCTCCCTGCAGGCAGGACCAGATGTGCCTGCTATATGTCCCCGGTCTCGAGACTCCCTATATACAGCCACAGTGTTGGATGGTGGCCCCTGCACCTGAGTCTGCCTGCTGGGGCATCTTTCCCCACACGTCAGACTGGAAGCTCTGGTCCTCCCATGACTTTCCTTCTACCCAACAGGGGAACTGCTACGTCTGGAATCTGACAGGGGGCATTGGTGATGAGGTGACCCAGCTCATCCCCAAGACCAAGATTCCAGCACACACCCGCTATGCCCTACAGTGCCGCTTCAGTCCGGACTCCACGTGTGTGGGGGGCTTGGGGGGCCAGGAGCCCTCAGATGGCTTCAGGGAGGAAGGAACCTCTTTGGGGCTGGGGGCTTGATGGGTCGGGACCTGTTTGGTGGACGGCAGGGGGTGCAGGTTGGAGTGGCTGCTGATGACACCCCCACCTACTCATACCCACTCCTAGGCTCCTCGCCACCTGCTCGGCCGACCAGACATGCAAGATTTGGAGGACATCCAATTTCTCCCTGATGACAGAGCTGAGCATCAAGAGCAGCAATCCTGGAGAGTCATCTCGAGGCTGGATGTGGGGCTGTGCCTTCTCAGGGGACTCCCAGTACATTGTCACTGGTGAGTCCCACCCACCCCGCCTCTCCGCTGCACTAGTTCAGCATCCCTGCTATTTGGAAGCCAGCCTCCAGAGTGGCCCAGCCTGGGGCCAAATTCTGAGCTGCTGCCTATGTCCTCCCCCCCTGCAGCTTCCTCTGACAACCTGGCCCGGCTCTGGTGCGTGGAGACAGGAGAGATCAAGAGGGAGTACGGCGGCCACCAGAAAGCCGTGGTCTGCTTGGCCTTCAATGACAGTGTGTTGGGTTAACCTGTGCTCCCTTGGGATTGCAGGCAGCCATCAGGCGGCACTGGCTAGATATGACTGTTCAGCTGCCAAGTCAGAGAGAACCTCCACAGGCTAACCGCTACCAGCCGAGGCTAGCTGCACCTGACTGACTTTCCCTGATACCCTTGGCCAGCCTAGACTGGCCAGGCTGATCTGCCTGGGGGCTCTTGTAGCCCCTAGTTACTTATCTGGATGTACAGGGCTCAGGGAGCCGACCCAAGCCAGCCTGGCTGCTGCCCACCCCCAAGCCAGTGCTTTTTCCCCCCTCCCCACCCCTGTACATGTCCCAAGGCTACAGAGAACACAATCATGACCAGATGGAGGGGTTTATTAGCCCCCACCAGTGGCTGCCTTCCATGGTACTGATGACAGGGCCAGCCAGCTGGCTGGCCTATGGAGCTGGGCAGGATGGGGGCTCAGTCTGGGAGGTAATAAAAGCAGACTGACACGCAGATGTTGCTTGGGAAGCAGATGTCGATGCATAGGTAGATCAGTCGTTGCCTCTGGGGCCCTGCAGGGCGGGGCCTCTGTGAACCCCAAAAGGCTCCTCCCCGTCTCCCAGACTATCCATGGGAGCCCAGGCTTCCCCATATAACCACCCCGACTCACCCTCTGCTCGATGGGCCCAATAAATGGGGGTCTTTGCGCAAAAGTGCCGCACTGAAGCCCCCACCTGGGCAGGGTCCACTTCACGGCTCCCGAGAACTGCCAGCAGCTCCTGGGCATAGTAGGTGTCCTGGGTTGGGCTGTGAGACTCCTGGGCCTGCAGAGAAGGCTCTACTGGGCCATGAACCAGGGATACTTGCACTGCCTTTGGCTGGGCAGGGCTAATGAATCCCTGGACATGCCAGTACTGTGCCAGCCCCACCCTCAGCTCTTGTCATCAGCCTCAGCAAAGGGAAGATAGAGCTTCTGTTCCCCTGAAACCAGAGCCTCAGCCCACCCCGGGCCAAGGCTATACACAGGACCCTTTGTCTGGCCCCTGATCTGGGAATCCTGGCCATGGGAGTACGGGGGCTGCTCACCCTTGAGGTGTTCACCAGAAGCTGCAGGGTCTTGCGATCTCTGGGTTCCATTGGGTGGAGGAAGCAGGCCCGGTGCTCCGCAGGGCGGTAACAGACACAGCCCTGGGGAGGCAGGCAGGCAGGTAAGACAGGTCCACCTGAATGCCTCTGGGCAGCGACCCTCTTTCTCCCCACCAGCCAACTCACACTCTGCCCATCGAACAGCACTGCCCAGCTGCGGTTGCTCTGAGCCGGGGTTACCCTGATGGTTGCCACATTCTGGGCCACGTCCACTTGCGCAGTTTGGTTGGACCGGTATACCCTGGAGCTCGGGTGGGTCAGATGGAACATCTGCAGCAGTGGCTGAGTGGGAAGCCAGAGCTCAGCTGGGCAGGCTAAGGCAGCCTTCAACCCTCTTCCTCCAGCTTTGTTTCGAGGCTTCTGCCCTCTCTACCACTGTCCTTCCCTTGTCAGCTCAGCTGAGCCCTGGCTCCACTGTAGGGCCGGGTTTGCTGGTCTCTCCACCACCTTCCCATCTGTACCCCTGCACCTGCCTGGGTCCTGAGGAGGCTCACCTTGGGAGGGCTGTGAGAGAAGCCAAGAAGCCCTCCAGTCACAGCCCCAGCAGTGGCCAATGCCAGCAACAGCAGCAGCAGGCCCAGGGCCCTCCAGCCCCCATGGCATGGCCTGGTCTTCACCTGGGGGCACATTGCAGTCAGTGAGGCCTGGACCACAGTCCAGGGAGCACACTGGCTCAGGGAAAGGAGGGGCTGAGGAGGTATGGGTGATGGGTGCTGCCTTCTTATCCCCTGTCCAGGGCATGCCCTAAGTCTTGTCACAGGACAGGGCACTAGGTGGTGGGAGGCACTCACCCTGACAGGCCCAGGCCTGGGGTCCTCTGCACAGCAGCTTCCCTGCTCCATGATGCAGCCCTGGTGACAATGCAGTGATTGTCTGCAGCCCCTTGGAGTCAGCCAGGGAAACTTCAGGAGCCGCTGATGAGCCAAGCAACCGTCCTGGCCCCCTCCCCTCCTGACCCTCCCTCTCAGCTCAGCTACCTGAGCCAGGACAGCCCTCCCCCACTCCATCTGGGGAACGGGGTGGTGCTTGTCACTGTGTCTGGCTCTCCTGATGCCTGGCCTGTGCTAGCCTGACAGCACATGAGCCTGGGAGGGCATAGAGCTTGGCCATCATGGAAATCAAAACCTGCTGAATGTCAGGGAGAGCAGCCCAGACCTGGCAAGAGTAACTTTCTAGTCTGGTTGGGGGTAGATTAATTTTTCCTAAAGAGGTCTGTTTCTAGTCTCCTACATTACCTCCAGATTCCTAAGGCTGGGCACAGGGCCTGGCACAGCAAACCATCAATAAATGCCTGTTCTATGAGATTGGTATTGGACTCTGCTCTGCCACACTTCCCTCTGCATGCACCTCGGCCACTTCCCAGCCCCCCAATACAATATACGTTGCCTAGCATCCCAGAGCACGTGTGAGACCAGGATGGCTTCCAGGACGCTCTGGGATAGTTAAGGTAGTCTACTTGAACCTCCCTCATGCCCTGGGATGGTTAGGTCAGCCTTGATTCCACCAGCCCCTGCCCCGTCCAGCATGGTTTTCTCTAACCAAACTGTGCTCCTAGCTCGCATCTCTGGCCACTTGACACTGGACTGCAACAGGGCTCCCCTGACTCTGGTAGCTTTTGCAACATGGGGTCACCAAGAGGCCTTTCCTACTGTGGTTTTGCTTTGTGCCTCATTTTTCCTGGATCTTCAGAAGCTGTCCCTCTGTAATGAGCCTGAGATGGGCTTGGGTTTATAGCTCTGGAACTGAAATCCCAGAATGGCCTTCAACTAAGTCCTCCCACCCCACACCCACACTAAGGTTAGACAGCTGCAGCCTCTTGTGTGAAGGCTGCTGTCAAGGCGAGAGCAAGGAATGCTAGTCAGCATGGGTTTGAGAGTTTAATATGCATTTGGGTTCACACAGTGCAATAAGGGCAGAGATGGGGCACAGAAGAGGAAGGTGTTGATGGCTGCTGCACCTGCTGTGTGCAACAACGCCCTGACAGGCCTGCTTGGTATCAAGACCCACCTTGAGCTAACCTCGCAGAGTCAACATCAGCACCACTAACCTCATAGGCACCAGCTGTGCTGCTGTTTCCCCATGGCAAAGTCCAAACCCCAGACACTCCAAGCCTGAGAAGGGTAAAAGGCTTGGAATACCCTTTATTTCTGAGAACTCTTAGAGAGCGAGCAAGAGTGCTATGACTCTGGGGCTAGGAGAAAAGCCACAGGCTGTAAGCAGACGCCACTGGCTGTAGGGCAAGGCACCAGAAAGGAGCTGGCCCAAAGGAACAGCTTCCCAGGCTCTACCCTACAAGCGCAGCTGGAGAGTCTGCTTATAAGTCCTGTTGCCAAAGGTCAGCAATTTAAGGAATAGGCAGAAAAGGCCAGTCCTCCAACTGGCCACTGACAAAGGACTCCAGGGCCAAGACAGTTGGCCTCATGGATGATTGGTATCTAACCCCCACCCAACGAAGGGTACAGAAGGACAGGAAGAGATTGGATGCTTTGCAAGAACCATTTTCCTGTTCTTGGGGACTTTTTCTTCCCCAGAGGGCAGCCCGCCAGGTAGGAGGCATTCCTTGGCTTGCATAAGACTTTAACCCTGCTTCTGGCTTGGCTGCAGGGTACTGAGATTTCTTCAGTAGGATTTATGCCCTAAGGACAGAGCACAGCCATTAACACACTTAAAATTCAATTCCACCCCTTGATAAAGTTGTTCAAAGGTTTAAAAAAATAATTTTTGGTAACAAAGCTGCTCTGAGCTTCCTAAACATCAGGCCAAAGTTCAGCAAAGGCATCCATGCCCTTCTGGCCACTCAGCCAATATGCTCAGTCCATGTCATTTGAGTTTAAATGCACATTTGAGAAAGTCGAGCTTTATCTGGACTGAGCTCACAGAGCTGCACAATCATGTATGTGAAGTGGCAGCCCTGAGCATTTGAAACACAACAGACACTCAATTATGAAATCAGAGTAGTTTTTAAGGAAGTGTGGGGTAATGGTGAGGGCTGCACCCCACACCTCAAGGACAGGGAGACACTACAGAGGGGCAGCCTCCTCCTCCTCCACTCCCACCCTGCAGGTGAGGAGCTGCGATACATCAGCAGGCTCCTCTGCTGATGACCACACCAATGGGGCCACGTGCTGGTGTGTACAAGCTTCCTGTGACAGTCAAAATAATCAGCCCCTTCTTCCTTTTGCCCTGCAAGGAGGCTTGATCCCTGAATGAAATTTTCAATAAAATACGTGACACTTCAGCCCCATCAGCAGGCCCTTAGGTTATCTGAATCGAGGACAGATGCGAAGCCTGCTCTTGTTACCAGCAACCAAGGCCCAGGACCCCCACAATGCCCTCCAAGTTTAAAAGTGCATCTTAAAATTAGAAAGGTCTGTAACAAAATCGCCCACCAAACGTTTACTTACAAGGTTAACTAGCGCTTTTGCTTAACTCCAAGTATACTCTTTGAAGCCACGTAGCTAATCAAGAGCTTAAGCCCCACCTATTAATTTGGTTAAGTGGTTTTCAATTTTTTTTTTTATTCTGTAGCTTAAAGACGCTAAATCTTTAACCTTGAAGGGCAGGCAAAAGGTCGGCTATGCTGTCAACATAGAAGTCAGGGACCATTTTCCTCTTAGACATGCAGTCACTTTCCTGATTACTCTTCACATCTTCCAGAGTGGACACTCCGGTGAGTGTCAGGATGGTCTTCAGGCCACAGCTGACACCCAGAAGGATGTCTGTGTCCAGGCGATCTCCCACCATAACGGTGCGTTCAGGGTTGATGTCGTACTCTTGGGACACGCAGTCGAAGATGAAACGGCTGGGCTTCCCTATGATGTCGGCCTGGCGCTGGGCGGCCATCTCCACGGCTCGGACCAGACAACCTGTACCTGCGGGGCGGAGAGGAAAGGGGAGGACAGCGCCCGGGGTCAGAGGACCGGAGGGGCCCGCCGCCCGCCCTCCAACCTCCCGCCCCCAGGGCGCACGGACCCGCGATGAAGCGGCCGTTCTCGAGCGGGAGCCGGTTGTCCATGTTGGTGCCCACCAGGAGACAGCTAGGCTGCTGCAGGTAGCGCACGGCTTTGGTGAGCTTCATGTAGCTGAAGTGCGGGTCGAAGCCCACCACGACAGCACGCACGTCGGGCTCCAGTGGCGCGTCCAGCCATGCGCCAGGGCCGTCGCCCTCCAGGGGATCCGGCCCCACGCCCACGCAGGCGACGCCCACGGCTTCCAGCTCCGCGGCCAGGGCCGCACTGCCCAGCACGTAGGCCTTGGGAGCCGGGGCTCCGGTCAGGCGCTGGCGCAAGTAGAGCGCGGTGCAGTAGGCCGTGCCAAAAACCTCGAGGTTGGCGCCGGGTCCCGCGGGGCCACCGAAGCCCAGGCGCCGCAGCTTCTCGGCGTAGGCCTCACGGGTCTTGCTGCTGTTGTTGGTGATGAAGCCAAGGCGCTTGCCACAGGCCCGCAGCGCCGTTAGGGCCTCAGGCGCCCCAGGCACGGCCGTCTCACCTCGCCACAGCACGCCGTCGCAATCGAACAGCAGCGTGTCCACGTCGGCCAGCAGCGCTTGGGCCCGCTCGGCGCTCAGCCGCACGCAGCGAGGGTCATCGCCGCTGGCCTCCGGCTGTGCCATGGCCGCCCTCTACCGTCACCGCCACCGGCAGTCACCGGCCGCTCCTCACAGACGCCCGCCGCCCGTGCTCGCCCCGCCCCCGCCGTGTTCATTGGTCCCCTCCACCTCACGCGCACCATCCATTGGGCACTGACTGCGCCAATCCACCCCTGCCTACCACAGGTTGCGGGAGCTCAGCGCCAACCTTCGCGGCGGGACTCAGGGAAACTTATGGCCATTGGCTGCGGGGCCAGGAACGCTCCGATGATTGGTTGGCAGTGAGCCAACCGGCATTCAGAGTGGAGCATTCTCTGCGGAAACGCTGGGAGGCCGCAGAGCGGCGCAGGAGGTAAGGCCGCTGCTTATTGGACAGCTCTGCGGACAGCGCGCTCATTGGAGATGCGCGGTCAGCCTAGGTGACGGAAATCCTTAATCGAGTGACCACGGGCCGGGCAGGCTATTGGTTGGCTGTTTGTTCTCCCCTGTAGCGGGGCTCGCCGCAGGAACGCTGTAGGGTTGGCGCGGTCTCGCGTTTGGGAGATACTCACAGTCTCACCTTTGCTTGGGCTGTGCCGGACAGTGCCCTCCGCACTGGACTCAGTGTCAGCGCGCGAACAGATTACGGCCAGTCCTGAGAGCCAGCTGGAGGGTCCTTCCAAACAATGCTTGCGTTACTTTCAATCCTTTGCAAAAATGCTTTCCCTTTGCCTTAGCGGTTTTATGAATGATTACCTATAATACAAGGCAGTGGGATTAGGAACTAAGAAAAGGACACTGCCCAAAACGCAACACTTAATAATTGGTCTCAACCATCATCGTCATTGTTAGGTTATTATCTTTTATTGAGTTGTAATGTACAGCAAAGTGCATAAATCTTAAGTGTGTAGCTTGATGGATTTTTTACATACCTGTATACTTGTGTAAACACAACCCAGATCAAGACGTAGAATATTCCCATCACTCCACAAAATCCACTCATATCCCTATCCAGCCAATAGCAGATACCCTGCCCCCAACCTCTTCCAACTTCTATCATAGACTCTTTTGCTTGTTCTAGACCATCTTTAAAACGAAGTCTTACTGCATGTATTCTCCTGGGTCTTGCTTTTTTGGATCAATATAATGTCTGTGAAGTGCTTCCAAGTGTTTTTGTTTCGTTTTAATTGCCACGTGGGCTATTGGAAGATTATACCCCTGTTGATGTATTCTCCAGTTGATGGACACTCGAGTAGTTTCCACTTTGGTGCTACTGTAAATAATGCCCATTATGAACGTTCTTGTTCCTACACATGCTTTTGTGGACATAGATACTTCTTTTGGGTGTATACTTAGGAGTGAATTGCTAGTTCCTATGGTAGGTGTATGTTTCTCCTTATTGTAGTAGACAAGTAGGCATGAGCAGAGCAGGAACTATGGGCCAGATGTAGAGGGTCACCAGGATGACCCCGAGTGCCTAACAATAGCAAAACTATTCAATATAAGCCCTTGCAGGACCACTACCTTAAGCATTAACCCCTGGAGATGACATCTAGACCTCAGCTGTGTTTCAGCTCCAGATCCAGAAAAGCAGTAAATCCAGGCAGAACGAAGCCAAGTCTGATCAAGGACCAGTGCAATGACTGATGACCCCGTTCCCTGGCGCCAGTCAGTGCAGACCACAACGCTTAGGAGACACAACAGGAAAGCTGATACTCTGTTGAGATTCTCCCTGACTCCTCTCTCTATGGAGCATGCCATCACCTTTCCCCACCCCTTCTTTTCTCAGGGGTTTGCTCTTTTCTTCCGGAGCACATCAGCCAGTGCCTCTCCTCCCTCTTTGTCTTTCTAGGCAGTAGCTCTCTCCCTCCCTCTCCTAAGCTCCAAGGGCCTTTCTACTGTCTTTGTAACTTTCTTTTTTATTTTTAAAGATTTTATTTATTCATTTTTAGAGAGGGGGAAGGGAGAGAGAAAGAGAGGGAGAGAAATATCAATGTGTGTTTGCCTCTCACTTGCCCTCCACTGGGCACCCTGACCACAACCCAGGCATGTGCTCTGACTGGGAATCGAACCAGTGACTCTTTGGTTTGCAGGCTACCACTAAATCCACTGAGCCACACCTGCCAGGGCCTCTGTAATTTTCTTTTTTTTTTTTTAATTCTTTATTTTATTGATTATGCTATTACAGTTGGCCCATTTTCCCCCCTCACTCCCCACCACCCTGCCCATCCCCTCCCACCCTCATTCCCCCCTTTAGTTCATGTCCATGTGTCATAAGTTCTCTAGTGTCTACATGTCCCATACTATTCCTACCCTCCCCCTGTCTATTTTCTACCTACTGTCTATG
>PVIA01002995.1:137289-185524 GCA_004024845.1 Tonatia bakeri | reverse complement strand
GAGGGGAAGATAAGAGAGAAAAGAAAAGAAAAGAAAAGAAAAGAAAAGAAAAGAAAAGAAAGAAAAGAAAAGATGCCCTGGCTGGTGTAGCTCAGTGGATTGAGCGCGGGCTGCAAACCAGGCATCGCAGGTTCAATTCCCAGTCAGGGCACATGCCTAGGTTGCAGGCCATGTCTCCCAGCAACCACACATGGATGTTTCTCTCTCTCTCTCTCTCTCTCTCTCACCCTCCCCTTCCCTCTCTAAAAATAAATAAATAAATAAATTTTAAAGAAAAGAAAAGAAAGAAATTCATCAGGACCCAGCCTAGGGGAGTTAGCCCTCCAGTTGGGCTGGACCCCCAGGCCCTCCAGGCAGGGCTGAGAGCAGCCTAGCCAGATCGTGGCTGAATACAGGTCCCCCAAGGCAGCTACCACCCAGAGCCAATGAACTTGCAGAGGCCAAACTAAAGGAGGCTGTTCTAGGGTCCCAGGCAGAGACCCCGACACCAGTAGGCATTCAGGGCTGACTTCCTGAGCAGGAGCCAGGGACACCAGCTGCAGCCTGACTGGGAGGGCATGTCCTGTGGTCCATCTTGGTCCCCCACAACAGGTGTTCCTGGGTCAGCCTTAGTTCTCCCCTACTGCCCAGCTGTCCTGTAGCAGCTGCCCTAGAGCCTGGCTAGAGCTGCTCCCATAGGATCCTCCTGCCAGTGACAAGATCTGCCATCCCCACCTGGCATGGTTCTGCCTCCAGGGAACGGGATGGGGTTGAAGACTTGCCTGATTAGGGGAGTCTGGATTCCTGGTCATGACCTGACAAGGAAGAAACCATAATGTTCCGAGCATAGTGAGTAGATTCCTGGGAGAACCTCTCCCTCCTTCTTCTGTTCTTTTTTAGCGTAAATACTCCTGGCCACTTCCTGCTCCCTTGGCATTACTGGAGGGGAATTTTGTAAAGGATGAAGTTCCTGGGAAATAGCCACCCTTTGTCCCTTTCCTCTTGTGATAAAAGTGCTGCAAAGGGAGGCTTGGCCCTGGTTCCTGGGGTCAGAACTGGCTGGACCAGAGCAAGGAGATACTGACCTACTACTCCCCACTTGACAAGCTCAGCAGGCTGTCTTCTATCTCTTACCCTTGTCATCCTTCCCCAGGGGGCAGGCTAGGCCATGTAAGGCTCTACTGCTAGCAGCAGCAGTAGGGGATGGTCCTGTCTTGTCTGCGTGGGGTTCAGACACGTCCCATCCCATTCCACACCCTCAGACTCTGCCTCTCCCCAGGTTGCTGACTGAGGTTTCCCGGGCCCCATTTCCTGTGGGGGCTTCCCAGCCTCCAACTCACACCCAGTCGGGGAGGCCCTGGGTAACCTGAACAGTGAGGGCCCAATTTTCAGACAAGGTCCTGAAGGCTGGACAAGTATAGCCCCCATTGCCACCTCCCCACCAAGGAGTGCCTCTGCACTGCTCTTTAACCCTGAAGCCACAGACACCCGACTCCCACCTTCATGCTTTTAGGGACTCCGAAGGAGCCTCAGAGCCATCGTATACTTCCAGCTGTGCAGGAAATGGGAAGAGGCAGGGGGCTTCAGTCTGCTGGCACCGGGTGCCTCTGCCCAGCCTCCCTTTCCTGCCTTTTGAAAGAGAAGACAGAGCCCCAAGTCTGTGCTGCCAGCTAGGACAGGAATGGGCTTGCTAAGTTCAGGAACTGGTCACGACTCGACTGGAGCAGGAAACGCAGCGCTCATACCTGGCTGTTTAGTTTGTGTCCTGCTGGGAACGGCCCACTCTCACCCCCGCTGGTGCTCCCTGGCCAGCCTCTGGTCCCCCAGGCAGCAGTGGGGCTGTCAGAGGATGGAGACTCGGGTTCAGACTCCTCCAAGCCAGAGTCCAGTGTCCACTAATGTCTTCTTTTCTGAGCAGCACAAAAACAGGACAGGGGAGGAGTATGGGAGACTGGGGGTTCAGAAGAGGCCATGCATGCACCCAGTGCGTTTGTCTGGATGAGGTCGGACCCTCTCCATAATGCTAAGACTTCAGGTCTCAAGGAAGTGAGGGGAGGACATGGTCTGAGCTCCTCCTATGTGCATAATGAAGCCTTTTTCTCCCCAGAAGCACCACTACACACACTGTTTATGATGACTCTGACTGATCTGGAACTGGTACGAGGACCCCACTGTTTGAGTCCTTCTGCCTGCGTGCACTGTCCCAAAGAAATGCATGGGTAGGAGGAGTTTGCAGCATAGAAAGTGTGGAGGAGGAACAAACTTCTCTGCTCTCAAAGTTCACAACTTCTGGCTGGTCTAATAACCAAATAGACTTGAGGCAGGTTAGCAAGAGAGATTAACCAAATTTAACATATACATATGGGAACCCCACATACATGAGAGTCAGAGACCCCGCGTGCAGGAGAGGTTTAGAGACAGAAAGGGGGATTACGGTATATAATGTATATTGGGATCTTCAAAGTGTCATTGCAGGATAAGAAGAGCAGATGTTTAGTAAAGAAAAGTTTGCCCTGCCCTGTAGGTGGGTTGGAAAATTTTGCTGATATGGGCCAGGCCTCTAATTCAAAGTCTTTTATGCAGTTATCAATGGGAGCAGAAGTTTCCCCTGAGCCTTGGGCTAGGCTGCCCTTAACTCCAAACAACCTGCATACCACAGAGGCACCTCTTGGGGTGATTCATTCTGGACCCCCACAAAAGAAAATAGTTTAATATTGAATCCCGACGCCCCAGTGGGGTGTAGGTTACAGATTATATAGGGCAAAATTACAAGAGACTGTGGATCAGGTGTTTGGGTCGAGCTGGGAGCCCACTGGTCAGAGGTTAGATGAGGTTGGTGGGTCTTCTCTTAGTTCTGGAGGATAGATAGCTCTGAGACCTGCTATGCCTCCCTCTATCTATCTGGTTTCACCACAGCCAGGGGGTAATTCCATTCTGGGGCTGAGTAGCTAAAACAAAATTTAGGTCAAGATGTTATCTTTGGTGGGGGAAGGGTATAAGAGGGATAAATGGTAATGGGAAAAAAATACAATAAAAAAAAAAGATGTTGTCTTTAGCCTGCCAGGGGTCCAGACTTGTGAGCACTAGTCAGATCCAGGACACTGTCTTTTGCTGCCTCAGGGGCTGCCGATTACTGGGGGAAAGCTAGATCTCTGAGGGGTGTATATAGAGAGAAATGACTTCCAGCGCTGGGTTTGAAAACTAAATTTAATCCAAGTCATAAGGACCCTTGGTTTCAGAACCTTATCCCCTTAAGTGGGGTCAGAATCTTCCTTAAAGGGCCTCCCCTCACTGAACCCCACTCCAGGGATCACCCTCTTCCAGGTAGCCGGCAGGTGACTTCCCCTTTGGGAAATCATCTAATAGAAAGTGGTTAATGGGGCTTTTCTTAGGAGCTACCATTTCCTTCTTGCTGTTACCACTCCCACCCCCCAAAACATGTTCAGAATAGTTTCCCCGGGGCTTTCCCTCCAGAGTCAGTTATGGGGGTCAGCATAACAACAAAGTGGCGAAACTCTCGTACAGGTAGTGCCTTTTGTTCCTGGCTCGCAGACCTTCCGCCAGGGCATTCCTCAGATCCTGGGCCCACCCTCACACTCTCTGCCCCAGGCACCCATCCGGGCTGGCTTGAGGTCTCTTTTAGCCCCTGGCTTTTTGCGCACAGCTCAGGGAGGGGGTGGGAGGCTGAATTGCCAGGACCTCCACCTGAGCTTGCAGGCAGGCAGAAAAAGCCACTGCCTCCACCTCAGCACTGGGACAATTAACCAGTGAAAGTGCTGAGAGCCAACCCCTCTCTCCCCTCGCCGCCCCCCACCTGCAGAGGGGCTCCTTTCCCCACCACCCTCACACCACTGCCCTTGAGTATTTTCTTTGGTATCTGCTGTCACCTCACCCTCAGCTTGCTCAACACCCTCTCAAAAAGGAGCGTCAGTCCCCAGAGTGCTGCTTCTTTTCAAGGTCATGTCCCTCTCCTCTGCCCCACAGGACTGAGGGACAGAGGACATTCAGAGATAGGGATGACACATGCACCTTGGGGCATTCAAAGGGCCATTGCAGGATAAGAACAGACATTTGGAAAATGTTTGCCCTGACCTATAGATGGGTCAAAAAGAAATGATCTCTTTTGACCTATATATAGGTCAAATTAGGCAAGGCCCCTAATTCAAGTTCTTCCAGGGAGTTAAAAGGAGGCGCAGAAGATTCTCTTGAGCCTGAGGCTAAAGTTGCCTTTAGCTCAAAACAACCTGCATACCTGAGGTAATCTTGGGGTGACTCAAGCCAGCCTCCCTGCTCTCCACTACCTATTATTGTCCAGGCCCCTGCTGCCAGCCCTGTCCTCAGGGTACCCCTCCTCCTGCTCCACCCTGGCTGGCTACCTGGCAGGCAGTCCCCCATAGTGCCTGCCTCTGTTTCCCTGAAGCAGCCCCAGGGTCTGTCTCCTACTGTAATCTCAGCCCCGCCCTGGCCTGGCCTTACAGGGCTAACCTCACCACAGATCTCACTGTTCTTTAGAAGCCTGGTTTAGCTTACTCAGTAACTTCCTCCTTGAACCTTCTGAGCTGCATACACTGGCCCCCCCAACGACCCTCGAGTTCCCCCCCCCCCGGCAAAAAAAAGAAAAAAATTTGGAAGTACCCTTTCTCCTTTTGCTCCCTGGGGAAGCTGAAATTTAGGATTTGTTGACCAAATGACTGCCTTCCTGAAGTATCATTCTCCCTCTAATGTCTGATTGTGGCTGTGTCTTAGTTCAAGTACAGTGTCTGGCACACAGGCCTGAGTCTGCTTTATGTCCAGGGTTAGGGAGAGGTGGCACCGAGCCCTTTGGCAGGGCTACAGAGGTCAGAAGGGGTTCCAAATGCTATGGCCCTGCCTCCAAAGAGCAAGGCCAGTCTGGGGGCAGGGAGCCCCTAGGGAGCAAGGGATTGCTAGCAAGTCAGTTCCCTGATGAGCCGGCCTGCAGGGGGACTCTGGGCACTGGAAGGAGCTGGCTCCGAGAGGCCAGCTGTGCCCGGCCCAGGACCCCCAGGTTTTCTCCCACCGTGTCTTTTCTGTGCCTGTGGTGGGGTGTGCAGCCCAACATGGCCAGGCTGTGGGGTCAGGCCACCTGGGGGCCTCAGCCATGTGCTGAAGAGCAGGCTGGGTCTGGGTAGGGCAGGTGCTGCTGGGGGAGGGGGCAAATGGCCTCTGTCCTCAGGACTTTGCAATGCAGTATTTGAGTTCAAGACTACATTCTATAGTGCCAAGCCTGGTGCTCTCAAAAGTGGTTCTAGCTTCCGCCCTAAGGAGGCTTTTGGGTCCATGCAAAGAGGCTGCCCAGTTTCTGGGGACCACCTGGTGCTCTAAGGGAGAGGGTGAAAAGGGCAGGGGAAGTTGGGGAACAGGGAAGCCTTGGGCTGTTTCTGAGTTCCACCCCATTGCTGGAGCCCACCTCTCCCTCCCAGCTCAGCCTTAGGGCTGGTTATCCTCCAGATACACAATGGTGGGTCTGTGGGCTGTTTCCTGCCACCCTCCCTATCTCAGACATAAGGAGTCCGAGATGGGGCAGGGCCTGCAGACAGCACCTCAGAGTGCCAGGAGCAGACTGTCCTCACACCAGGGCCTCGCCTGTCTTTGGAGTTCTCCCGTACCTCATTTTCTCTGCACAGCAGGTGAATGTTCCATAAATGGATGGGCACCAAGAGCATGTAAGAGCTCTCTGGTCAAACCACTCTCTGATCAGGTGGAATTGGCTTTTGTCCTGTTTTCACCCCTCAGTGTCCAGTGGGCAAGTGCAAGAGTGTGAATTGGTGGGTCAGAAATGCAAATGCTCAACCCAAACCAGCCCTCTGCCTCCCTTCTCCTCGCCTGCCTCCTTGTGCCAGCGTGGTTTGACTGGCCAGATGGGGCTGCACATCTCTCTCTGCAGGTGGCATTCCGCCAAGGGGTAGGCTGGGCGCCCATGGACCACATCCCCCGAGAGGAGAGTGGGACCTGGTCATAGTGCTCACGCATGTAGGTGGGTGTCTCAAGGAGCAGAGCACAGGTCAGAGTAGACTGGCCTTCTCTCTAATGGCTTTCTCTGCTGGAGCCCCAGGACAGGACTGGGTACAGTATGGGGCTCTGGTTGGAAGGGTTTCTTCTTTTCTGAAGGAAGGGAGGAAGGTCATTCACCAGAGGGACAGCTTTGAGTGAGTAGGGCTCAGAGACCTCCTTGAAGACACCTCCCAGGAAACTGGCTGGAAGCCCAGCCCTTACCCCTCAGGGCCTGGGAACAAGGACTGGGGTGAGGCACTTAGGGACGCCTGTCTCCTGTGCTCTCTCTCCAGGTCTGCTACCTGTGTCACAGCCTCCTGACACTTGCTGGGGTGGTGGTCAGCTGCCAAGACATTACTCCAGACCAGTGGGTGAGTCTCCCAAGAAGATGGGCTACAATCAGTTGGGTTGGAGCCGAGCCTGCTGTCAGGAAGTGCAAAAAGGGGCTGAGAAAGAAGGAGACTTGGGGTAGCGGGCCTCTGCCTTCTCCCAGCATCCCATGGGGCCTTCTCAACCCATGCCCCTGGCACTTGCCCAGTCCCTCTCCTCCCTTTCCTGCCCAACTTCTGAGCAGTCACTCATATGCGTCCCTCTTCTTCTGACTCCTTTCCTCCTCTTCCCCCACTGTGGCTGTGCTGGAGGGGCCGCCCCTCCATGGTTGTCTCTGCAGGGAGAGCTGCAGCTGCTGTGTTTGCAGTTGGACTGCCACATCAGCACTCGTATCCGGGAGAGCCCCCAGGCCATGCACCGGACCAAACTCAAGGACCTAGCTGCCCAGACCTACATCCGCTGGCAGGAGCTGCTGTCCCGCTGCCAGCCCCAGGTGGTGCCCTTTTTAGCCCCCTGACCTAAGAGGGGAGGGAAGTGGTGAAGCCACTCACCAGAGCCAGAGCGTGTCCACCCCCATCGCAGCTGCCTCACTTCTGGGCTTCTGGCTGGGAAACCGGTGGAGAGGGCGATGTGGGGGGAGGGGAGCCGCCTGGAGGACCTTCTTCCTTATCAAAAGTCAGATACCCAGTGTGGATATGTGGTAGGGGGTTACAGAGAAGCCCTTCCAGAGCAAATGCAAAGAGAAACTGCCCTGGAGAGGGGATACACTGGGCTGGGAAGGCCATTTTATCGTGAGCAGTGCCAGGAAAGGACGCCAGAGGCACCAGCTGTCCACCCCCTGCCTATTGTCCTGCAGGCCTGAAGCTGGCCTCCTACTCAACTAGGAGGAACATTCCCAGACTGCCCTGGTCCCTCCAGTTTCTCCATACCCTTATTTTTTCAGACTCTAGATGATAGTATTTATAGCTATTACTTATTGAACGAGGCCATTTTCTACGTGAGTCTAGATAACCCCCATAATGCATTATGACCCCACTTTGCAGATGAGCAAGCTAACCAGAGTCACTGAGAGGTTAAAGAGCTTGCCCCATCACACAGGCAGGCAGTATGTAAATGTCAGGACCAGGGCACAGGGCCAGCCTGGCTCCCACGCCTGCAGACTTTTAAGCACAGTCCAGCCCTGCCTACCCTGGTATCCTCCCTCTGGCCTCCATCCGTCTGACAAACAGCACCAGCTAGCTTAAGGGCACTTCCCTTCTGGGCCCCCAGCCCTCCGTGGCGATGAGCACCCACCCTCTGCAGTGCTCCTTGGCTCCCACTCGCCTTTCCTCTGCCTTCTCTGTGCTCGTCCTTCCCCTGTAACCTCTGACTTGGGGCTGACATGTTGCCACAGGCTGTGGCTTGGGTCTCAGATTTCGCAAGTCCCTGAGAAAGCTGGAGAGCAAACCTCACCCTCAGTCCCCAAGGAACTAGATCACACTAGCCTTTTGGTGGGAAACTGCGTTTGTCATGAAAAGAAGGAAAAGTGATTCGTGTCCTGGCCAAGCCAGGAGGTAGTCCTTACCTTTCTTCTTTCACACTACCCTGGGGCTGTGAGCAGTGAGTGGAGGGAACCCAGGCAGAGATGTGGCCCCGTGGCCTACTGCCCTGCTGTCCTTGCCTGTGGTGAGCCCCAGGAGTCCTGTCACTCAGCATCTGGCTCAGAGGAGGGCTGTCGTGGATGCTGAATGGACACTGAAGAATCGGAGAACGTCAGGGCCTGGGCCTACCACACCCTGTTTTTCACCTTGCCACAGGCCCAGTACTGCCGCCCCTGGGAAGACATCTAATGGAGCAGGGTAGGAGTGGCCCACTGCTCTTGGCTCTGGCAGGGAGTGAACAGGACCCATGGAACTGGAGGAAGCAAAGAATGGAGGCCACAGGAGGACCAGTCTTATTCGACAAGAGCCCTCTTCCACCACTGCCCTGACCCCACCGGCAAGGGATCCTGCCTCACCCTGCCTGCCCACCCCACACCCCCCGCTCTCCTTCCCCACCCAGCATGTCCTCTGCACCCAAGGCCCTCCCAGGCCACAGTCTTCCCACCCTCCTTCCTCTCCCTGTCACCAATGTGAGGTTTCTTTGTGTGCACTAAAGTCTAATTTCACATCAGTGGTTCAGATGATTTCCTGCAATCCCTATTCTGAGGTCCCGTGCCCAGCATCCAGTTTGATGAATGCTCACCTCAAACAGTCATGTGACTGGGACTCAGTCCCTGCTGCCCTACAGGGGGCTATTGTAAATCTCCAAGAAGGATCAGTTGTTCCTGTGGCTCCAGAAACCCCCTGGAGCCTGGACAGGGAACATGTGTCCGGACCTAGTCTGGGACCATTCCCCACTCCCACCCCATTGGGGAAGATCCCCAGAGTGAGACAGTGGATTGGAGCTGTAATCACACTTAGTTCAGTCTACTGTCAAGCTCTGAAATCAACTCTCCAGACTTAGAAGTGGGGGTGGGGCATGCCAAAGACGATACTGCTTTTGCTTCCCTCAGCCTTACCCGAGGTGGGTTTTGAGGGTGTTGATCCCTAATGGGATGCTGGATGTCTTTGACCTGTCCCTCCTTGAGAAGTGAATGGGGTCTTCTGTACCCCAGGAAACCCCTGGGTGTTCATTTTCTCCCTCTGTCCACTCCTCCAATCCTGAGAATCCATTTCTGGTCTCTGGCCACTCCTGACTCTTTCCGGGTTGGAACGGGGTTTTGTGGGGGTCACCAAAATAGAGAGGAAGTAGAGGGGAAGAATGACCCCTGACCAACTGGCCCGTGCCCACTCCTCAGTTTAGCCTTAGCATCCTCTGATGGAACATTACCATGGTGGGTACTTAGGCTTTCTCTGCTGAGGTGTCCCTCTCCTTCACTCTTTCAAGCCACACAGATCAGGGGAAGGTGGGCTAACTAGGAGAAAGGCTCCCCCACAGTAAAGGACCTTCAGGGCAAGTAGCTTAGTTTGGAGACCCACAGTGTCCCCCACCACTTCCTGAGCCTGTTTAAGACACAACTGCCTCCCTCACTGGGACCCCAAGATGCTGGGAGCCAGGGGGCATCTATAATTCAGAGGACTGGGTACCATGCAGGATGCCTCCCTGCCTCACAGCCTTTGCCAAGTGAGGGGTGGAAGAAATCCTCCGCCAGGGTGACTTGGATGCCCAGGTGACTTGACTGTAAGTTCTGGTTTCTGTTCCTGGCCGCATCTCAGGCCCCCTTGGCCAGGGCACCACTGAGGCCTCAGAGGCATTGGGTAGGTCTGATACTCCGATTATGTATCAAAGAGGGTCTGGTGAGCCAGCCTCCTGCACCCTCCCTCAGGGCTGCCCACTTCTGACACTGCATATCCTGGCAGTTAATCTGCAGCCATTTAGTTAGCTCTGGAAACCTGGAAATCACCTTTGCAATTTCCCTTCTTTGTTTCACTGCCAAGGGCAGAGAACGGAGTAGGGAGGCCTAAAGGATGGAAGGGGCGGGGGGTGGGGGGGGCGGTTCCAGGTCTCTAAGCTGCCCTGTGTGGCAATGAGAAAGGGATGAGAAAGGGATGGAGCTGTTCTTCAGCAGACCCTCCTGGAGCCCTGCCTCAAACACACTCATCTCCAGGAGAGAAATAGACACCAAGGAGAGAGGAGGTGTTGGTGTCAACCCAGTCCCTCCAGAGACCTAGCTGTAACCTGAGCAGAGATGTGGTTTGAGGTCACCCAAGGGTGTATACACCATCCCCTGGGACATGTAATGGGCTCCCTTGGAACTGGCCATGAGCAGACCATATCTTCTAAAACTAGTCTGGGACCAGTTAGAGACTCAGCCTCCTCTAGGCCAAGAATTTCACAATGGTGCTGGTTATCTTCACCACTTGCCCTTTCCAGCTACAAGCCCCTGGGGAAAGGCTGAGGGATATCCTGATTGAAGCCCCTGGAAAAGCAACATCCGGGGTTGTGGTGACGGATGTTTTCCTGCTTCCTTTTGCAATGGTGGCAGGGAGGGGCTGGGAAGGGAAAGGCGTCCCAGGTGGGTGATTTTGATAACTCTCCTTCAGGAGGAAGTACAGAGGAAGTCCTTTTCCTATGTCCCCAATGACCTCAGTCCCCAGGCCCTCAGAAAGATCCCTGAAGGGTGGCTGACCCAGGCTTTTTCATTTCCCCCAGTGGCTTGACAGCAGTTCTGGGCTCCCAGGGAAGTAGCCAGGCAGGGTTGACTGGAGAACCCCAGTACAAAGCCTGGCCCCTCTGGTCAGAAACGGCCTCAGAAGAGCTAAGGAGTAGGACGCTCAAATGAGGGCCACTATGGCATAGGACCAATATGTGGGGGAGAGAGGAACCTTGCTTTTTAGGTTTGACTCCTGAGCCCACCTCTAGGGGACAGCCTCAGCTGCTACTGTATCCGGAGCAAACCTCAGAAGGCATTTAACACCTCTCTGTTTTTCCTTGACTTGGCCACAAGCAGTTGAGTAAGTGAGGCAAGGAGGAGTGCCAGGGCCTGAGGCTGAGGGTGGGTACCTTCCACAGAATATGCCAGACAAGCTCCAGGGAAGTTGATAGGTACAGGAGCCTTTTTAGGGTGTGTGTGTGTGTGTGTGTGTGTGTGTGTGTGTGTAATTTTGTTTCCTAATTTAAGACCTAAGAATCTCATTTTTGATCAGTTGTGCTTATATTAAAAAGTATGAATCATAAGCAAGTAGTCATACAGGAAACTTTATCCCCTGCCCACCCACCCATGGAAAAGGCCAGTACTGGAGATGAATAAAACCCAGCAGGAAATGGGCACAGGTGGAAAAGGGGTATAGAGAGTTGCAACCTTATATTTGGGGAGCCTTTGGAAGGGAAGGGCTGGCTCCCTTGACTCTGTTATTAGAATACAGAAGCCTGCCTTGAGGTATGGAAGACTGTCCCTGCCAATGAAACCAAACCACCTTTTTAAACTTTCCACTGGGGCCATCTTGCAGGTGGAGCCAGGAGCTCAAGTCTCTGTCTGGTAACCCTTACACCTAGAGGGTGAGGGGTGGGGGGCAGGGCCGGAAGTTAGGAAAACCTGCAGGAAATGGAAACACTTGGGGCCCAAAAGTTGGCAGGATCCACTGTGACTTAGTGTAAAGATGGTGGGAGTCCCAGGGCCTGATTTAACATCTCACCTGTTAATATCTATCTGCCTTTGAGCAGTTCTCTCAGACTCATTTTGTCTACAAAATGAGAAAAACAATACCTAGTTTTGCAAAAATGGTCTTGAGGGTGGAGCAAAAGAAAACGTAGTAGAGGCAGGTTGCAGAGTCTACAGCACAGAACAAAGGTGAGGGGCTCTGCATATCAGGTCATCTTCACCTAAAGAGACACTGGGTGTGACTCTCTGTCTGCTGAGGTAGAGAGCCTACTGCCCACCCCATGCTAATAGTTACCTGGCTCACTCCCTATCTCCGGTATCTCTAAGACCACAGCTTTTTCTCTGGTGAAAGGAGCTGGGAAACACCTCTTTGGCCAACACGGGAGAAGGGGCCTTTATTTGCACCAGCAAAGATCTAGTTGTTACTGAATCCAGACTGGGCTGCCTCCTCAGTTATCTCTACCACTCTCTGGGCTCCGCTCTCAGATGCCAAGTCTTAACTCAGAACAAAAGCTTCTGTCCGGACTGATTTATAATCCAGATCTGCTGCACAGGGATCCTAAAGCTTTCCTCCCCTGCTGGGCTGCAGGCAGCCACCGGAGTCTCCGAGCCTCCGGCCTGTCTCTTCACCTCTGCCCTAGCCAGGAGGTGTAATCTGTCTCCGGGTGCTGGCCTCTCTGGGGTTCCTCTGTGCACCTTCCCAGTTCAAAGACACCCAAGGAGTCCAGAGCTACCAGTTACTTCTAGGAGTGGCTATGGGCGGAGACTGGCGGTTCTGAAGGTGGTAGATCTCCAGCGTAGCAGCCCTCAGCCCCTTTCATCCGAACATCAGGGCTCATGTCGCTTGTTATTCAGCCTACCAGTGGCACCAGGAGTTATTCCCTGAGAGGAGGCTCTAGGCCCAGCGGGTAGAAGGTGGCCACCGGCAGCTGGGCAAGGGGTGCTGAGTGGTCCCGGCGACCGTAGAGCAAAAAGCAAGGGCAGTGTCTCGGCCGACCCGGGTCTTCCCGGCTGGGGAGGCCCGTGCAGTCTCGCAGGGGCCAGTGGGCGTAGGGGCCAAAAGGCAGACCACTCTGGTCTGCCCTAAGAAGACGGGTTTCCCCTGCGCCCATCTCTCGGACACTCACCCCAAAACCCTTCAGCCCCTTCTCGAGCCCGGCCGCCTAGGCCGCGGTGGGCCGGAGGAGACACTTCGGGAAGGCCGGGTGAGTCCGCTTCCTCCTGACAATGCCCCGAGTCCCTACTCTCATCCAGCCGGGGAAAGGGTCGCATCGCATCCGGGACTCCCAGGCGCGGGACGGCAGGGCCGGGACAGGGACGGGAGGTGGGGGGACCGGACCGCGGGGCGCGAAGCCGAGGCTGGCGGGTCGCAGCCCCTCCTGGGCTGGCCTTCGGGGCCCGCCCCCGGCCTCCGCTCGCACACCAGCCCGCCGGCTGACGTCAGGGGAGGGGCGGAGTAGCGGCCGTCAGAGAAAGAGCCGGCGCCCGCCGCTGTGGCGCGGGGAGCCCGAGCCCAGGGGCGCCGAGTCGGACTGAGGGGCGGTGGCGCAGGGGACGCGGAGGAGGCGGGCGGGGGCGGCCCTGGGTCGGAGCCGAACGTGAGGGCGGTGCCCAGGCACTCCAGCCGCGAGCAGAGGGTGAGTGAGGCCAGAGCGGCGCGGGGTCGCAGCCGCGGGGCACCGGGGCGCCCCTTTGTCCCCAAACTCTGCTAGGGGCCGCTTCATGCGCGAGGGACTGGGTCTGGGGGCGCAGGGAAGGTCAGGGGTGGCACAGTTGTCCGCCCAAGATCCTTCCTGCGTCCCCGGCGGTGGCTCGTAGTGGGTCAAGCAGTACCCGCAGCCAGGGGGTGCGGAGGCGCTGACTGGTCTGGGGAGAGGGGCAAAGAGGAGGGGTCCCTCGGGTTTTCGGGTCTGGGGCCGGGATCCTCTCCAGGCCCCAGAGCTGCCCCCAGCTCCCCCACCCCCGACGGAAAGTTTCGGGCGGGCTTGGACCGAGGCCGATGTTGTGGGATCGGATTTCCCCGCCGTGGCCCCCCGCCCGTTCCGCTCGGGAGGCGGGGTGTCCTGGAAAGCCAGCTCCCGAGCTCTGCCGGCCGCCCTTTCCCCGGCTGGAGCTCTCGCCCTGAGAACGCTGTGCAGGTTGGGCAAGGGTGAGGGGCCACCGCTGAGACCCTGTGCCCCTGCATTAAACCCGGGGTCGCCCCGATTTCCCCGCCCTGGGAGGACTTGGAGGTGGGGGCACCGCCGTGCGGGCACGTCCGAGCGGGCGCATCCGAGAGCGCCGCGGAGTCCGACCTGGCCTGGGGTAAGGGGCAGAAGGAGGGCTAGGGGGTGTTGGGGGACTGATACGGTAAGCCTGCCCCCAGTCCCCCGCCCTTCCCGCGTAGGGTCCTGGGCCGACAGGGGGCGTCCGCAGGCCAGGCTCCGCCACGCTCCCTGTGCCACCGCTTTGTTTGCATTCAAATCCCCGACCTGGGGGAGGGGAGAAGGGGGGCCAGGGATGCGGTTTTGGTGGGGGACCCTTTGTTTTGGGGTGGGCAGGTCCCCAGCTTCTGTGTCTCTGTGCCCAGTCGTGGAGGCCTGGAGCGGAGAAAATGAACCCAGATGGCCTGGCCGGGCGGGAGGCGCGATCCCTGAGTGGAAAGGCTCCTCAGACCCTGTGTGGGGCCGCTCCGCGGTTTATTGGGAGTCCCCTCCCGCCACCTCCGCCGCCCAGGCTAGTCCCCCCTGCCCCGCCCCGCCTGGGGATCCCCCATCGGACTAGTTCGGCTCCGGTCCCACTGTCCCTAGCCCGAGGGCCAGTGTCCCTAGGAGGCTGTCGGAGGAGCGGAGGAGGCGCTGGTCACTTCCACGCCCATCCCATCTACTTCCTGCCTCCATTCTTGGACAACAAAGGGGCCTTGGGAAGCGGAGCCCTTTCAGCCGCATGCTTGCTTCAGCCCTTTTGGTGTAGAGTGGGGTTTCTGGCTCTGCCCGGCCATTGTCTGTGCTGGGGGAGGGGAGAGGCTGGGGCAGGACCCCCGCGCCTGATGCATCAAGTCCACCCACCACCCACCCACCACATGCCCTCTCACACTGCTAAGGGGGTTCACCTTACAGAAGGGGCTGGCTGGAGCTCCAGTAGGGTCAAGTCCTTGCTTCCAGAGGTTATTTTAAGAAATCATTGAATCTGTCAGGCCTGAGTGTGGGGGAGGGTCCCCTTTTTATTTTCTTAAATAACTTCCTGTTGAGAGGGAGTGGGGGAGGGCCTGGAGGCCGGAGAAGGTGTCTTGGAGTGTCCACTCCCCCAGCTAACTCAGCTCCTCCCCTTCAGGGAGATCCCATGGTCCTTTGGAGGCGCGGGGGTGGCGGTGGGGGGCGGGTGATGAGACCAGGTATGAGAGGGGACTCTATCACTGCTCCAAGGATGGGGCAAGGGGGCTTGAGGGGCTCCTGGGGAGGCCTGATGAGGTCTTCTGTCCTGTCAGTGCCTCCTGGCATGGGCCTGTGTGGGCCCCCTTTTGGTCTGTGTGCTCTGGCTGCTATTCTGACCCTCTTCTTTTCCCCCAGCAGGGCAGCTGGCCTGGAGCTTAGAGCCGGGGTGTGTGCCATGGCCCCACACTGGGCGGTCTGGCTGCTGGCAGTGGGGCTGTGGGGCCTGGGCATTGGGGCTGAGGTGTGGTGGAACCTGGTGCCCCGGAAGACAGTATCTTCTGGGGGTGAGTGTCTGAAGTCGGAGAAAACATTACCACTTTGGGGAGAGGGGCCAGGAGGGGCTGTTGAGGGAAGAGAGATGGCTAAGAAGTTGCCCTTTAGAATCAATGGGCCGGCTTTTTTCTGCTGTCAGTCAGGCTGAAGGCTTGGATGCATGTGACCCAGCTTCCTAAGAAGTGTGACTGAGTGACCCCAGGGACTTAGAACTGGTAGTCCAGCTCAGGATCTGGGCTATCCCCTGCCTCTGACGCTTAGGACCGGGCAGCCCCTGTTATGCAAGGGAGAGGGACCATTCTGCACCACTCCCCCCATGCCTCACTCCTGAAATCGTTACTCACTGAGAGTCTAGTGAGAGAAACCTGAGCCAGCATAAGCATAAAGCCAAGGGTGCTTCCCTCCCACCAAATCTTTCTAGCTCTCTGCCCCTAGGAGCCTCCTTATCAACTTTAATACACCCCTCTGCCGCCCCGATACTCTTGCCATCTGGTGGCCCTAGATGGGTATGTATGTGCAAGGGCTGATAGGGAGGACAATGGACTTTACAGCCCTCACTGTGCGCGCGCACACCCCGTACGAAGAGGTGATGTCAGGTGTTTGTACCATCTCTGCACTCTGGGGACCTGGGATGAGCTCACCTCCACAGGCTGTACTCAGGTGCTAATGAGGCACTCCCTTACCAGCCTGTATCTGGGCCCACCTTTGGCTCCAAAGACTATGTTGATTTAGGGGGACCATGAGGACAGATCAGGTCAGCAGCTATTTTGGGAGCCGACGTAGGGATCCTGTAACTATATGAATGTTGTGGTGCCCTCCGTGGTGAAAGGCAACAAAGCTTCCTAGCCTCCTGGCTTCAGCACCATCCCTGGCCCCAGCCTTCATTTACCCCTACCATCCCTGCTTATACCAGTGGCCAGCTGTGCTGGTGCCTCTGGCAACCTGGATTTTTGGGGGTGGAGTGCAGCTTTCACAACTTCTATATGTCCTGCCCTGCTGGGTCAGGGGCCAGGGTCTGGCTGGAATGTGATGTGGACAGTGGGCAGCAAAGCATAGAGAGAAGAGACAACGAAAGAAGCTGGGAAGGAAAAGTGCTCAGCCCCGCAGCCAGAGTTGCTGCTGGCCCTGGGAGTCAGAGCTGTAAGTCTGATGGCTTCCTCCGGCCGGAAGCTGTGGCTGAGATGTCCTTCCTTCCTTCCTTCCTTCTCACCGCTCAGATTTGCCCCTCCCAGGCTGGGAAGGCCTAGGAGGCCCGCAGGAGCTGTCAGCCAGGCAGAAATGCAGCAAATGCCCTTTATTGCCAGTCAGGGGGCTGGGCTGCATTGCTTGTGGGGTGCCATCCCTGACATGGGGAACAAGGGCAGTTAGGCCCAGGAGACCATCGTATAGAGCAGTGGTTTTCAACCTTTTTCATCTTATACCACACAAACTAATTACTGAAATTCTGTGGCACACCAAAAATATATATTTTGCTGATCTGTCAAAAAAAATAGGTATACTTTTGATTCATTCACACTGGACGGCTATTGTTGGCTGTTGTCATTTTTTTATTTGACAGTCTAAGGGAGAAGAAGTCATTGCCCCTGACTACATAGTCAGGTACTGCCTGTTTTAAAAAAATTTCTGTGGCACAGTGGTTGAAAATCTCCGGTACAAAGGAAAGCTGATTCAGAGTGGGGGTGGGGGGTGCCTATAGCTCTAGTAAGGCCTGCCCACCCACAGCCGTGCTCTCTTCCATCTTGTCCCTGCAGAGCTGGCCACAGTGGTGCGGCGGTTCTCCCAAACAGGCATTCAGGACTTTCTGACACTGACCCTGACTGAGCAGACCGGGCTCCTGTACGTGGGGGCCCGGGAGGCCTTGTTTGCCTTCAGCGTGGAGGCTCTGGAGCTGCAAGGAGTGGTGAGAGGTGGGGGTGCGGGAGGCACACAGGCGGGTGACCTCAGGGGCTTCTCTGGGTCAGGCTGCCGCTCAGCCCGGCTAGCCCACCCCACATCCTCCCCCTTGGGAACCTTGCTGGGTCTGCAAGGCAGCCTTTGGTAGAGGACGAGAATTGCCTTCCCATCTGCAGCACTTACTAGGTCCTGCTGCTGTGGGGCTGTTTGGGGTCTATGTCCTCTACTGAAATAAGATCTCAGGGAGTGGGGACCATGTACTGTCACTTGGTGTCTTCATGTGGCTGTCACAGGCCATGCTAAGTCTGTACCTACGATGTTGCTGATGTGCCCCCTCCCTGTCCCTAGATCTCCTGGGAGGCGCCTGTGGAGAAGAAGACGGAGTGCATCCAGAAAGGGAAGAACAACCGGGTGGGTGCTTGGACAAACCCAGAGGGGTGGGGGTGGGCAGGACCCTCTGCCTCCCCCTGTCTGGGGGTCACGGCTCACATTCTCTGCCCAGGGCTCCCTTTGTGCCAATACTGGTCTGGTACCTGGTCTTGGTCCCTGTGACCCCATTCTCAGGCCCTTGTCTCTTAACTGGATCCATTTCTCTCCCCAGACGGAGTGTTTCAACTTCATCCGCTTCCTACAGCCGTATAATGCATCCCACCTGTATGTGTGTGGCACCTATGCCTTCCAGCCCAAGTGCACCTACATCGTGAGTGCTGCGCTCTCCCTTTGCCCTCCGTGCACCACTCTGGGTGCCGGGCCTTCTGCATCTCACTCTGCATATCTTCCTTGTCCCAGGACATAGTCACCTTCACCTTGGAGCGTGGAGCCTTTGAGGATGGGAAGGGGAGGTGCCCCTATGACCCAGCGAAGGGCCATGCTGGCCTCCTTGTGGGTGAGTGCCAACCCCACTGTAGGCCGAGTTATGCCCCCAGGACTCGTTCCCATCCGGGAGTACGTGGCCTGAGTGCAGTACCTTCACCTCTCTCTCTGGCCTGGCTGCCCGTGTCTCCGTAGATGGCGAGCTGTACTCAGCTACACTCAACAACTTCCTGGGCACAGAGCCCGTTATCCTGCGTAACATGGGACCTCACCACCCGGTGAAGACAGAGTACCTGGCCTTCTGGCTCAATGGTGAGCCTCGAGGAGCTGGCATGGGGACTGGGAAAGCTCTGGGGGCAGAGGCCACCAGGAAAGCCTCACTGAGCCTCTTCTCCTTCCCTTAGAACCTCATTTTGTTGGCTCGGCCTACATCCCAGAGAGCGTGGGGAGCTTCACTGGGGATGACGACAAGGTCTACTTCTTCTTCAGTGAGCGGGCGCTGGAGTACGACTGCTACATGGAGCAGGTGGTGGCCCGCGTGGCCCGAGTCTGCAAGGTACAGCAGTCTGTGGTGGTGGGTGCTGGGGTCCCTGCTGGCTGCACAGGGCTGGCTGCCAATGTCCCTTTGTCATCTGCCAGGGAGACATGGGGGGCGCACGGACCCTGCAGAAGAAGTGGACCACCTTCCTGAAGGCACAACTGGTGTGCTCAGCCCCCAGTCACCACCTCTACCTCAACCAGCTGCAGGCACTGCACACCCTGCAGGATGCCTCCTGGCACAATACCACCTTCTTTGCAGTTTTTCGGGCACGATGGTGAGCTGGCCAGGAATCCTTGGGGGTGGGAAGGAGCAGGTTTTCGGGTTAGGGGTGGTTTATGGTACAGGCTTCTGGGCAAGTCCAGCTGGCCAGTTTCCCGGAAGCCAAGGAGGATGTTGGGCATCTGCTCCCAATGGGGGATGGGCCAGTGTGCTGCCCCTGATGGCACGTCGGAGCTGCCATCACATTGTGTGTGTCCATAACCACTTTGTGCTGGGCCCTGCCTTCCCCCGACTTGTCCTGAGTAGGGGTAAAGTGGGCACCAACCCTGACCCTTGGGATCCCTCCCTTGCTGTGACAGGGGTGATGTAGACCTGTCGGCCATCTGCGAGTACCAGTTGGGAGATATCCAGAAGGTGTTCGAGGGTCCCTACAAGGAGTACCGTGAGCAGTCCCAGAAATGGGGCCTCTATACTGACCCCATACCCAGCCCGAGGCCGGGCTCGGTGAGTTGTCCAGGGAGGGGTGTGCCGCTGCCCTCACCCCAGTGCCACTCCCACAGGCTGACCACTCTCCCCCACCCTCAACCCCCCAGTGCATCAATGACTGGCACCGGCACCATGGCTACACCAGTTCCCTGGAGTTGCCTGACAACACCCTCAACTTCATCAAGAAACACCCGCTGATGGAAGAGAAGGTGAGGCCTCGCTGGGGCCGGCCCCTGCTTGTGAAGAAGGACACCAACTTCACTCACCTGGTGGCGGACCGGGTCACGGGGCTTGACGGAGCCTCCTATACCGTGTTGTTCATTGGCACAGGTAGGCACGTGGGCATGCGGGCCTGGCTGCTGGAGGCTGGCTGGAGGCCTGTGTGTCCGGATAGGGTGATCTGGGGATGCCCTGGGGCCCTCGTGCCCTCTGTGATGTCTGTCCTTCCCCTCCCTCCCAGGAGATGGCTGGCTGCTTAAGGCTGTGAGCCTGGGGCCCTGGGTCCACTTGATCGAGGAGCTGCAGGTGTTTGACCAGGAGCCCATGAAAAGCCTGGTCCTGTCCCGGAGCAAGGTAGTAATCAGGCCCCTCCGGCAGCCGTTCCTCCACCTTTCCTAGTCCTGTGCGTGGCTCCTTCAGGGCCGGGGAGGCCCTCGAGCACACCTCACTTAGCCTGAGGCGAGTTCCAGGAAGTCAGAGTCCTGGCAGCTTGTGCGCTCTGTCAGCCTGTGTGCAGCCAGACCCCTGCGTGGTTGCGTTGTGCCTCGCATTCCTGACCCCCATGCCTCCCACTTCCCTGAGGTGCTGCGGGCATCTTACCTTTTTCTGGCTTGTTGTGACACCCTGAACTTGCATGTGCTTGCCTTTGACCAACTATTGTGGCTTAAGTTGTTCTCTGGAACATGGAATAATGGCAGATTGGCAATCACCTTCCGAACAGGAAAACAGCTTATGCTATGCTGGTACTATTTTGAGGGCTTGATGGACCTCACAGAGAACGTACTTCCCGTGCTGTGTATCATACCATGCTGGAGCTGTGTGTGGGTGTGTGTACCTGTGTGTGTGATTGTACTCGGCCCCACGGGGCTGCTGTTCCTCTCCAATAACGTCATCTCTGAGGTGCTTAGGATGGCGCCCGGCTTGTAGTAAGCCCTCCATGAGGTCTTTGGTGATTATTATTCCAACCTTGCTTCTCTCTTCTTTTGGCCTCTTGCCATGCGCCGCCCCCCCTAGAAGTCCCCCCATGCCCAGGCTGTGTCTAGGCCCAGCTGACCCTACTATGCCCACTGCTTCTCTTGCAGAGGCTGCTGTTTGCAGGTTCCCGCTCACAGCTGGTTCAGCTGCCCCTGGCCGACTGTGTGAAGTACCGCTCCTGTGCAGACTGCATTCTCGCTCGGGACCCCTACTGTGCCTGGAGTGTCAATACCAGCCGCTGTGTGGCTGTGGGTGGCCACTCTGGGTAAGCAGGGCTCTGTTCCTATTGGGACCAGGAGGGGAAGGTAGGCGGTTGGAGCAGGGGTGCTGATGGACCCTGCTTCCCCAACCAGATCCCTGCTGATCCAGCAAGTGACAGTCTCAGACACCTCAGGCATCTGCAACTTCCGTGGCAGTAAGAAAGGTGAGTTGTCCTTTGTCCTCCTCCCAATGGGATGGGCCCTGGGCCAGAGCTGGAGTGTCTGTACCTCCCCTTGGCCCTCGGTTTCCTGCACTAACTCTGCACCTTCTCCTTTCCTGGCCATTGCAGTCAGGCTCACGCCCAAAAACATCACAGTGGTGGCGGGCACAGACCTGGTACTGCCCTGCCGCCTGTCTTCCAACCTCGCCCATGCCCGATGGACTTTTGGGGGCCGGGACCTGCCTGCAGAACAGCCTGGCTCTTTCCTCTATGATGCTCGACTACAGGCCCTCGTCGTGATGGCCGCCCAGCCCCGCCACGCAGGGGCCTACCACTGCTTTTCAGAGGAGCAGGGGGCACGGCTGGCTGCCGAAGGCTACCTGGTTGCTGTGGTGGCAGGCCCTTCATTGACCCTGGAGGCCCGGGCACCCCTGGAAAACCTAGGGCTGGTGTGGCTGGCTGTGGTGGCCTTGGGGGCTGTGTGCCTGGTGCTGCTGCTGCTTGTTTTGTCACTGCGTCGTCGGCTGAGAGAGGAGCTGGAGAAAGGAGCCAAGGCGGCGGAGAGGACCCTGGTATACCCTCTGGAACTTCCCAAGGAACCCACCAGTCCCCCCTTCCGCCCCGGCCCTGAGACCGATGAGAAACTCTGGGACCCTGTTGGCTACTACTACTCAGATGGCTCTCTCAAGATTGTGCCTGGACATGCTCGGTGCCAGCCTGGGACGGGGCCACCTTCCCCACCTCCTGGCATCCCTGGCCAGCCCCTGCCATCCCCAACTCGGCTTCACCTGGGGGGTGGGCGGAACTCAAATGCCAATGGTTATGTGCGCTTACAACTAGGTGGGGAGGACCACGGCGAGGGGCTTGGGCACCCCCTGCCTGAGCTGGCAGATGAACTACGGCGTAAACTACATCAGCGCCAGCCCCTGCCAGACTCCAACCCCGAGGAGTCCTCGGTATGAGGGAGCCCCACCATGTTGGTGGGGCAGCCTGGGAGCTGTGGCTCCTACTTTTGCACAGGCACCAGCTACCTCAGGGACATGGCGCGGGCACCTGCTCTACTGGGACAGATGCTGCCCAGCACCCGCCCGCCCATGAGGACCTGCTCTGCTCAGCATGGGCACTGCCACTTGGTGTGGCTCACCAAGGCACCAGCCGCCCAGAAGGCGTCTTCCTCCTCTCTGTGAGGGGCTGTGAATCACGGACATGTGGGACCCCAGCAGCCAAAACTTTAAGGCAGAAGTTGGAGATATGGGTGTGTTTGTGTATGTGTGTGTGCACATGGGTGTGTTTGTGTGACACAGTCTTCCTGTTTCTGTGGAGTCTTCCCTTGGCCTGGGGTCCTCCTGGTGAGTCATTGGAGCTATGAAGGGGAAGGGGTCAGTCACTTTGCTTCTCTTACCCCCAGCTGTCCCCGGGGTGGGGGGCAGGGATGTACATATGGGGGTGGGCTGGGCAGGGTGCTGTACCCCTGAGGGAGTGCAGGGCTCTGGGGTGGGCCTAGTCCTGCTCCTAGGGTTGTGAAAGTTTTCAGGGTTTTGGGGAGGGAGTGGAGCCTCCTGTGTGTTTGGGGGTAAGGGGGGAGGGGCCTCCCACTTGGCCCTGGGGTTCAGTGATATTTTATACTTGGCCTCCTTCACAGGGCTGGGAGAGGTGTGGGGGCAGGGGGAGAGGGTGGGCATGCTACAGATATGGCATAACCTCTCCCAGCCCTGGAGGAGGGCTTCTAACTGTAACTTATTGTGTCCCCACGTATTTATTTGTTGTAAATATTTGAGTATTTTTATATTGACAAATAAAAGGGAGAAGATAAAAGTGACTGGGATGAGACATTTGGGCTAAAACCTGGGTCTCAATAGAGAAGGCTCCCTGTGGGCTGCGTCAGGCTGGACCACCCCACCTCCCTATAGTCCTGGGGCAGCTCCCCTTCTGGGGTGGGGCGGGGCGGGTCAGGGGGTGGACACAACACAGCCCAGGCTCCAGTGATTTCCCACAGTGCTGGCTGTGGGGCTGGGAACCCGGCCAGGGCCAAGGCCTATTGGGAGCCACCCTTGGCCTCTGGCCAGAGGAAGAAGTCAGAATTGGGAGTCAAAGCAGAAGCGGAACTGACTTCTCAGAACTCTGGGAAGGGAAAGTGGGAATGAGGGTGGAAGAAGGGGAACTTCCTGGAAGCCTCTTAAGGTTGTGTGTACTGGCTGAGAGGCCGGGGCTCCCAAGAATCTTAGGGGGAGGAAAGGCTATTTCCAGCCTTCTAGTTGCCAGGAATGCTTCAGCTTTGTGGACATGAGACTTGACCCAGGGCCACTGAGCATGCACCAAGCCACTCCTATGCAAAGAGTGACACAGGGCACAAATAAAAGAACAGGGACCAGTCTGGACTGTAAATTGTCCACAGACAGGCTGTGGAAGTGAAGCGTCCTGTAAACATGACTGGTCTGGGGGTCTGCTGTGGCCAGAAGAGGCTGAAGCCCTGAGTGTCCTAGGCACCCGGGGGGGGGGGGGCACACACAACCTAATGCCCTTTCTTTGCTCTCTTGGGTTTACCATTGCTCTTGGTGGCTTCTGGCTCCCACGGGTTTTCAAGAAATGGGCCATCCCTGGCTGGTGTGGCTTAGTGGATTGAGCACTGGTCTGTGCACTGAAAGGCTGAAGGTTATATTCCTGGTCAGGCACACACACAAAACGGAAAAGGGGCCGAAATGGACCAGAAGAGCTGGAGGAGGGGATGATGTGAGGCCTTTCAAGCGGCCGCAGTGAGCCGTCTTCCTGGGCCTTGGGTGCTGCGGAAAAGGTGGGGAAGGACCTGGAGGCGGTGCTTCCCTGCCCTTGGAGCCTCAGGGACGAGGAGACACCCCTTGAGGGCTGGCTCTAGCGAACAACACTTAAGTGCCCCGCGTCGCGCCCACCCCGCCCCCTTGACGGGGGAGTTGGTCCCCGCCTTAGGCGCCACAGCCACCGTTGAGCATGAGGCGCCCTCTTGCGGCCGTCCTCAGAGAGGCGCGCAGCCTGGGTCTCGCCTCGCGGCCCGATTGGCTCCCGCGGGAGAGTCGGGTGCCTGATTGGACGTCGGGTCCGCCAACGCCAACCCGTCAAGTCCCGCAAACAGCGGGGTGGTGCCCTACCTACAGGCAGGCTGTGCCGCGCGGCCATGGCGGCTCCCGGTTCTTGTGCGGACGGTCACTGCTGCTCTCACTCGGGCGTGGGGCAGACCCTGGACGAGATGGATTTCGAGAAGGGTGAGGCGGGCGCGGAGCCGGAGGTGGCCCCGGGCGGTCGGGAGCTGGCGGCCCCGGGTCGCAAAGAGCTCGTCCGATCTCGGCCAGTGGAAACACCGACCGGCGCTCAGGGAGGGAAGCTGGGCCTCTCGGGTGTCAGAGAGGGGCGCTTGGGGATGTGCGCCCATGCTGAAGGTGCAGCTGTAGTGCTGGCGGCAGCACTGTGCGGGGAACTAACCTTTTTGAGCCTCCGCGTTATTTATCCGTGGGACCCGCTAAATAACACTTCTCCCACCTGCTTTCTTTCCTCCACCTCTCCCCAGGGTTCCTTAACGGATCTCACGAGTAGTGAGACCTAGTGGATCTCAGCTGGGAAGGTTCTGCCCCTTGACAATGTCTACAGTCATTTCAGTTGTTACAACTGGGAGGGTGCTACAGGCCTCTAGTAGGTAGAGACCAGAGATGCTTCCATGCAGCCCACAATGCACAGTACAGCTACCAAAAACAATGATCTGACCCACACTGTCGGTTGTGCTGTTGTTGAGAAAGAAATCTTGTCCTATGCAAAGTAGGGCCCCTTTGCCTCCAGGTTACTCCGACAAGTCACATTGCTTCCATCAGAGTAATTTTTACAATCTGACATTACGGACACACCTCAGAGATACTGCAGGTGTGATTCCAGACCACTGCAAAAGGGAGTATCTGGATAAAGCGAGTTGTAATCTTTTTGCTGATGGAGGGTCTTCCCTTCAGTTTGTAAAATACAAAACATCTGTGAGGCTCAATAAAGTGAAGTGCAATAAAAGGTGTGCCTGTATTTTGTTTGCTTGCTCATTATTTATTTTGCACACATGGAAAATATCCTTATCTTTTTTGTTGTGTGGATATTTTTTTCTTCATATCTTCCTTCTGAGTTCATTTTTCTTTTCCCTGAAGTATCTATATCCTTTAATATTTTTTTTCAATGGGCATGCTTTTCCACCACACACACACACACACACAGAGTTGAAGGGGAGTTTAGCTGGTATAAAAGTCCAGGTTGACAGTTATTTTTTTCATTCAATCCTTTGGAAATATTATTCCTTTACATTCTTGTACCTGCCACTGCTAAGAATTCTGCTAATAATCTGATCATAATTCTTTAGTGGGTGAGAATTTTTTCTTCTTGTAACTTTTTTATTCTTTTTTTAAAAAAGATTTTATTTATTTTTAGAGAGAGGAGAAGGGAGAGAGAGAAACATCAGTGTGAGAGAGAAACATTGATGTGCAAGAGAGACATCGATTGATTGTCTCTTGTACACACCCCAGCAGGGGACCAAACCCAGAATCCAGACATGTACCCTGACCAGGAATCAAACCAGTGACCTTTCGATTTGCAGGATGACACCCAACCAACTGAGTCACGCCAATTGGGGCTTTTTTTTTATTCTTGATGCTCAGTCATTTCACCAGCCCAGATTTGTCTTTATTAATCCTCCTTGGCATGTAATGTAGTTTTTTATCTGAGAATTTATTTTTGTCTTTACTTCAGGATAATTTCAGGTGTTACCTCTTAAAACATTTCCTCTCTCCCATTCTATCCAGTTTATGTGTTTTTTATTTTTGAAAGCTGTATTAGACATACTTTGATACATTCTGTCTTCTGTGTTTCTTTACCTCTTTAATATTTTCCTCTTTACCATTCCTTATTCTGGGTGATCTCCAAGTCAATTCTCTCTTCAGCTGGGTCTGCAATACTGTTGAACTGTATTACAGCTTTATTTTAATGATTCGACTTTTTAATTTATTGACTTTTGTTTCATCTGCCTGCTCTTTCCCCCTAATTTTCTGTTGATTTGTGGATTCCATTCCTTTATCTCCATGAACACATTGCATGTTTTGAAGTCTTAGATTATACCCTTATGGCCAGGATTTGGAGCATGCTTTTTCTCATTTTGCTGAATGTCTTGCATGGCAGTGGATTGCTTCTTGCTTGCCACCTTCTAATCTTTGGGCTCACTGGAGGGGGTGTACCTCTTTTGTAAGAGATTCTCACAGATAGCCTTTGCTGGCTAATGGAAGCATTCTTATAGGGCACTGTTTAAAAATTAATTTATATTTTTTATCCTCACCCAAGGACATGCTTATTGATTTGAGAGAGAAGGGAAGGGAGGAAGAGAGACAGGGAGAGAAACATTGATGTGAGAAAGAAATATTAATTAGTTGCCTCCTGTACATGCCCTGACTAGAAACAACCTGCAACCCAGGCATGTGCCCTGACTGGGAATCAAACCCATGATCCTTTGGTCTATGGGATGTTGCTCCAACCAACTGAGCCACCGTGACCAGGGCTTATAAGGCATTTTCAAAAGTTGCTTCTGCCTGGCCCTTATAGAGTTCACTTGTCTGGATCAGTTTTTTGACACATTTTAAATTGGGGGTTTGTTCTTTAAGGGTAATGTAGGTAGATGTAAGTCCCACACCTCCAAGTTTCATAGGTCAGAGCATTTGATTTTTTAGGTTTTTTCTGCCTTTGCTGTCTTCTCACATGTATTCAAATGGTGCTGTTTCTCATTGCCTATAGGCTTCTGTCCACATGTCACCTTATCAGAGATGCCATCCCTGACCACTGCCTATACCCCTTCTCTGCTTTACCCACATTTTGTCATGTATTATGCGCTCCTGTATATCATGTGCACCCATGTTTTTGGCCCAAACTTTCAGGAAAAAAATCTTTCATTTTAATTTTTTAATTCAGTTATTTCATTATTTGTATTTAGATACTTGGGTTTTGGTGTTTGTTTGTTTTTTAAGATTTTACTTATTTTTTAGAGAGGGAAAGGGAGCGAAATATCGCTGTGTGGTTGCCTCTCAGGTGCCCCCTACTGCAACCCAGGCATGTGCCCTAGACTGTGTTTGAGAGAGAAGGGAAGGGAAAAAGAGAGACAGTAAACCAGCAACTCTTGGGTTCACAGGCCAGGCCTCAATCCACTTAGCCACACCAGCCAGGGCTAGATACTTGTTTTTTGTATTATAAAGGAATTTTCGCATTTGTTTTCGAATGTATGGTACAAGACATTTTATGTAACAAATAATTATAAAGCACAACAACAGATACAAGGTATTTCAGGTACTACCCATGTATAATGCATATCCTTATTTTTCCGTCAAAAATTTGGGCAAAAAAGTACACATTATACACAGCAAAATGTGGTGTTTCTCTTCATAGCACTTAGCACCACCTGACTTATTTCGCGCGTGTGTGTATGTTTATTTTTTCCCTATCTCCTTTAAGTAGAGTATAAGCTCCATACGTCCAAAATTTGTGGGGGAAGGGTTTTTTTTCTCAGCTGACCCTTAGTACGTAGAATAGTACCAGGTGCATAGTAAGTAGTCAGTAAATATTTGCTGAAAGAGTAAAAGGCCTGGGCATGGCAACTTGCTTCCTGCTGCTACTCAGGGTAGGAGAGTGGAGATTTTTCACTTCTGGTTTATCCATGTTGTGCCTGCTCCTGGCCTTGTGCACAGAGCCTTATCTAGTTCCTTGCCATGCACGTGGCCTGCAGTCTGCCCCAGACTCTGCTCCAGGGTGGGACCCAAAGCCTCTGAGGCATGTGTCTAGTTCTGAGGACTCTGGATCCTATAGTCTCAGTGCTGGCTCACCACTTTGGCTGTGGTTTTCACCTTGTTCTGGCACCTGGCAGTGTCCTCTTCTTGCTTTTGAATTTGACTATATATTTTATGTTATTTTTTTAATGAAGAGGTTGAATGTTTTATTAATTAAATTGTTTTGTTTTCCCTCAAGGCTGCTGCTTCACTGTATAATAATAGCACCAGCAGCCCTGGCTGGTGTGGCTCAGTGGATCAAGTGGCAGCCTGCGAACCAAAGGGTCACCAGTTTGATTCCCAGTCAGGGCATAGGCCTGGGTTATGGGCCAGGTCCCCAGTGGGGATTGTGTGAGAGGCAACCACACATTGATGTTTCTCTCCCCCTTTTTCTCCCTCCTTTTCCCTCTCTAAAAATAATAAATAAAATCTTTAAAAAAACTTTTTTAAATAGCACCGCAAACTCAGTATATTGCTAAATAAAGATAATATTGTTCGTCATCTGACACTGTAACAGCTAACAAAAACTTTTCTCCATTGCCAGTTATTTCCAATGGAAAGGTCATTAAGTATTTTGACCCAAATCCAGAGACTGATATAAGCAGGTTACAATATTACATAAAGCTTAAGATGACAATGTTATCCTTGAAATACATAATGTTAATAACTAGATTTCACTACAGGTAATTTCGGGAATTCTGAATATTATAACTGTAGCCTAGCCTAAAAATCATAGGATATTGTAAAAAAAGATGTAAATTGTGATTATCTGCAATCATTAGAAAGTTAAGGGATATTTTCTACCAATAGCATTACTGTAGTTTCTTTTTCCATTGGTATGCCTAAAAGTTGCTGTTTTAAAATTTCTGTCCACCACAAATTTAAGACAAGAATGCTAGATGAAGTTATTTCATACTGCGTTATTTAGGGGGGTTCTGTTTCCACTCCAGTAGATTAATGTGTTTCTCATATGCTTCTTCATTCATTAGTTCATTACTTCTGAAGGTCACTCAGCGTCATCTTGACCTGTCCACCATCTTCATAACGAGATTTGTTGACAAGTCCTGGGTTTTCTGGAAGAGCTTCATTATTTTCAGTTACTTCTGTTAGAGGAGAGTCAAGTTCACTAGCAGCTTTCACACTTTCCAAAGCACCAAACTCATCTTGTTTATTCAGTTTTGTCCCAATTTCAGGCAGACTACAGTAAACCACATCTCCCAAATATTCCTGTACAAAATTTCTGGTTTCCACTGTTCTATTTTCTGTTGTTATCCATTCATGTTTCCCTATGAATTTACACACAGAGGGCAGATTGGGGCCATTGCACAGAACCCGAGGGCAGCTCCTGCCCTTACGCCCCAGGGCTGGGGCTGGTGCGCAGGCTGCGGGCCGAGGCCCACAAGCTCCATGCTTCTTGGAGCTCTGTGCTCCTCAAACATGTTAAACATTACTCAACATTTGTGTGTTTGAAGTGAGGAGAAGGGATTTCTGTGTCTGCTCAGTTCCCCTGCCCTGATCAACAGCTCCTTGTCTGGTTCACAGCTGTCACCTGCACCTAGGACAACCCTTGGCACATTGGCAGTGCTCAGTTAATGAATATTGTTGAATGAATATTAACCAGGCATGCATTTTTTATGATTTACTGGATGAGAAAAATGAAGATCAAGAGGTAAATGAAACATTAAAAGTCCTCATTCAGCCCTGGCTGGTGTGACTCAGTGGATTGAGCGCAGGCCTGTGAACCAAAAGGTCGCTGGTTTGATTCCCAGTCAGGGCACGTGCCTGGGTTGCAGGCCAGGTCCCCAGTAGGAGGTGTGTGAGAGGCAACCACATGTGGATGCTTTTCTCCCCCTCTCTCTCCCTCCCTTCCTCTCTGTCTAAAAATAAATAAAATCTTAAAAAAGTAAAAAGTCCTCATTCAGCATCATTCCATACTTCGATTGTCTTTCCACAGGAATCTGGTCAGCAGCCCTGAATGGAGACCTGGGCCGAGTGAAGTATTTAATCCAGAAGGCAGTAGACCCTAGCCAGCCCGACTTGGCTGGCTACACTGCTCTAGTGAGTTGCAAGGACTTGGGGTGAGCTTGGGGACCCCTGCATCACAGAGGGATTGAAGTTTACCTTTGTCTTTGTCTTCTCCCTTCCTTCTCTCCCAGCAGGGTTTCTCTCACTCTCTTTTTTAAGATTTTATTTATTTATTTTTATTTTTTAATAACTTTTCTTTAAGTTTTTATTTATTTATTTTTAGAGAAAGGGGAAGGGAAGGAGAAAGAGAGGGAGAGAAACATCGATGTGTGGTTGCCTCTCATGCACCCCCCACCAGGGATCTGGCCCACAACCCAGGCATGTGCCCTAGCTGGGAATCGAACCTGAGAACATTTCAATTCGCAGGCCAGCAGCATCAATCCACTGAACCACACCAACCAGGTCCTATGTATTTATTTTTAGAGGGGGAAATGAGGGATAAAGAGAGGGAGGAAACATGGATGTGAAAGAGAAACATTCATCCGTTGCTTCTCGAATGCCCCCAACCAGGGGCCTGGCCTGCAACCCAGGCTTGTGCCCTGACTGAGAGTGAATGGAACTGTGACCTTTCACTTGCAGGAGGACACCCAACTCACCGAGCCACACCAGTCGGGGTGGGGTTTCTCTTTTAAGTGTCATGTGAACCTTTTAATGAGGATAAGTGCCTTACATTAGTTGTTTGTTTTCATTTTCGTAACACTCCTGTGATGTAGAAAGGATTGAGGAAACTGATGCCAGACGTGAAGACATTTGCCCAGGTCACGCAGCAGATGGAGGTGGTCCCTGGGGGATCCGGAGCCAAGTGCCACCCCTCCCCACCAAGTCACCTGCCTGGCTCTGCTGTCTGACCTCAGTCTCTGTTCCCTGCAGCACTATGCCAGCCGCAATGGGCACTACGCAGTATGCCAGTTTCTGCTGGAAAATGGGGCCAAGTGTGACGCCCAGACACGTGGGGGTGCCACTGCCCTGCACCGGGCCAGCTACTGTGGGCACACTGAGATTGCACGGCTTCTGCTCTCACATGGGTCCAACCCCAGGCTGGTAGATGACGATGGCATGACCAGTCTACATAAGGTATGGCCCCTCTCTCTCTTCAGAAACCTGGTCTTTGTTGTTATGAAAGGTATAACATATTCACCGTAGGAAACATGGGGAAAATGGAAAAGCATAAAGTAGAAAACAAAAATCATTTCTAATCTCAGTGTTCACCTTCATACTTTGGGATTAATGTGTGTAATTTTCCAGCATTTTTTCTGTGCGTGTACATAAAAAATATGGAACAATTCACAAATTTGCATGTCATCCTTTCATTCAATGCATGTAAACTGGAATTAAATGAAGTGTCAATTTATTTTTCTTTCCTTTAGTGATATGTGTGAGTGCTTTTCTCCCTAATTGTTCCCTGAAACTGAACACCTACTCTCGCCTATCCCCGTAGTCCACTCTCCGTGCTATAGCCGACTGATCATTTCATCACACTTCTGACTAGGAATTCCTGCACTGGGCAGACAGTTTCAGGAGTCCAAGATGGTATACTGTTAAAATGAATTTCCCTTCAACCCCTGACCCTAGTCTGTCAGTCTTCTAGCTCCCTCTCTTAAGGCATAATTTTTACCCATTTTTTTGTTTTAAATAATATTTTATTGAATATGCTCTTAGAGTGGCCCGTTTTTCCTC
Source organism: Tonatia bakeri (assembly GCA_004024845.1). Lineage (NCBI taxonomy): Eukaryota > Metazoa > Chordata > Mammalia > Chiroptera > Phyllostomidae > Tonatia > Tonatia bakeri. The sequence continues at coordinate 154,326 of PVIA01002995.1, read as the reverse complement.
CTTTGCCCCCATTACCCAGCACTCCCCACTCCCTTAGGCAATCCCCACTCCTTTGTTCATGTCCCTGGGTCGTGCATGTAACTTCTTTGGCTACTCCATTTCCTGTACTTTATATCCCCATGACGACCACTTTGCACTTCTCAGTCTCCTCACCTCTACACCCATCTCCCCACACCTCCCTTCCATTTGGCAACCACAAATGCTCTCTGTTTCCATGATTCTGTCTTTTGTTCTTCTTGTTCTCTTAGTGTGTTTTTTAGATTCAATTATTTTTTTATTCTTTATTTTATGGATTATGCTATTACAGTTGTCCCATTTTCTCCCTTCCCTCCACCCTGCCCACCCCCTCCCACCCACATTCCCCCCTTTAGTTCATGTCCATGTGTCATAAGTTCTTTAGTGTCTACATTTCCCATACTATTCTTACCCTCCCCCTGTCTATTTTCTACCTATTGTCTATGCTACTTATTCTCTATATCTTTTCCCCCCCTCTTCCTCCCACTTCCCTGTTGCTAACCCTCCATTTGATGACTCTTTTTTTTTACTGTTCATATTTTTAATCTTCTTTTTCTTAAGTCCCTTTAACATTTCATATAATAAAGGTTTGGTGATGATGAACTCCTTTAACTTGATCTTATCAGAGAAGCACTTTATCTGCCCTTCCATTCTAAATGAAAGCTTTGCTGGATAGAGCAATCTGGGATGGAGGTCCTTCCTTTCATGACTTGGAATACTTCTTTCCAGCCCCTTCTTGCCTGCAAGGTCTCTTTTGAGAAATCAGCTGACAGTCTGATTGGAACTCCTTTGTAGGTTACTGTCTCCTTATCTCTTGCTGCTTCTAGGATTCTCTCCTTCATTTTTACCTTGGGTAATGTAGTTATGATGTGCCTTGGTATGTTCCTCCTTGGGTCCAACTTCTTTGGGACTCTCTGAGCTTCCTGGACTTCCTGGAAGTCTATTTCCTTTGCCAGATTGAAGAAGTTCTCCTTCATTATTTTTTCAAATAAGTTTTCAATGTCTTGCTCTTCCTCTTCTCCTTCTGGTACCCCTGTGATTCAGATGTTGGAACGTTTAAAGTTGTCCCAGAGGTTCCTTAGCCTCTCCTTATTTTTTTGATTTCTTGTTTCTTCATTCTGTTCTGGTTGCATGTTTATTTCTTCTGCTCCAAATAGTTCATTTGCATCCCAGTTTCCTTCCCTTCACTGTGTATTTTTCTGTATTTCACTTTGCATAGCCTTTTTCCTCCATTTTGCAACCATACTCAACCATTTCTGTGAGCATCCTGATTACCAGTGTTTTGAACTCTGCATCTGATAGGTTGGCCATCTCTTCATTGTTTAGTTCTTTTTTTGGAATTTTGATCCATTCTTTCATTTGAGCCATGTTTCTTTGTCTCGGCACACCTGTTAAGTTGTAAGGGGCAAAGTCTGAGGTAGTGGCCAGGGCAGGGCAACCCCCTTTGCTGCTTTGTGGCACTTATGTGGGGGAGGGGTCAGAGAGGGAACAATGCCACTTGCTCAGTTCTCAGGGCTTTCAATCACTTCCCCCACTGCCCACAAGCAAATTGGGGCCTTCTGGTGCTGATTTCCACGTGGGTGGGTTTGTGTACATGCTAGGACCCTGTGGGTCTCTTCAGTGAACTCTCCTGTGAGGCTGGGAGTTTATCCTATGCTGCAATCCCCACAGGTTATACAGCCACAAGTTGTGAGGCTTTATTCTGCTCTGGAACCCTGGGTTATGCAGTCTGTCTCACTTTTCAATTATTACCCCTGGTTGTTTTTGTTGTTGTTGTTTTAAATTTATTTTTAGAGAGATGGGAAGGGAAGGAGAAAGAGAAGGAAAGAAGCATCAATGTGTGGCCAGCCCTCACACACCCACCACTGGGAACCCAACCCGCAACCCAGGCATGTGCCCCAACTGGGAATCCACCAGCCACCCTTTGGGTTTGCAGCCCATACTCAATCCACTGAACCCTACCAGGCAGGGCTACCCCTGGTTTTACCCACATGCAAACGTGGGATGGCCAGCCACCGCCATGCCACCAGGTCTTCCAGCTGCCAGCTTGCTGCGCATCCTCTGTGCACCGGCTGCCGGTCTCCACCCCTCCTACCCATATGGATGAATGTTTCTTCTTTAACTCCTTGGTTGTTGGACTTCCATACAGTTCGATTTTCTGGCAGTTCTGGTTGTTTTTTGGGTTTGCTTTTGTTGTTGTCCTTCTTTTGGTTGTGCGAGGAGGCAGAGTGTGTCTACCTATACCTTCATCTTGGCTGGAAGTTGGATTCTTTTTTCTTGTTGTTCTGATTGGTTGTTTTTTCCTTCCTTATCTTCCAAATAATTGATTTGATTCTAGGCTTCATCCATTCTACTGTTTATTTCCTGTAACTTGTGGTTTATTTCCATTAGTATATCCTTCATTTCTGTGTCATTCTGTTTTATGCTGCTGAGGTCCTCACAAAGTTTCTTGAGCATCCTTCTTACCTGTGTTTTGAATTCTGCATCTGACTGATTGCTTATCTCCATTTTGTTTTGCTCTTTTCCTGGGGTTTTGATCTGTTCTTTCATTTGGACCATGTTTATTTGTCTCCTCATTTTGGCAGCCTCCCTGTGTTTGTTTCTATGTATTAGGTAGAGCTGCTATGAATCCCTGTCTCAGTAGCATGGCCTATTGTAGCAGGTGTCCTGTAGGGTCCAGTGGCACAGCTTCTCCTATCACCCAAGCTGGGTACTCAAGGTGCGCCCTTTGTGTGGGTCGAGTACACTATCCTCTTGCAGTTGGGCCTTGATTGCTATTGGCAGGTCAATGGGAGGAATATAGCCAGGCCAGTCAGTTGCAAGGACTGGCCATGACTATTCACCACAAACCTCCACTGATGCGTGATCACTGACCGGCAGTGACCGTGGAACACTGCGGATGGCTCCTCGACACACGAGAAATAAACATACACAGAAACAGGCAATTTTCTGTGGAGAAGTAGGGATGGAGGGGCCGCTCTCCAAGTGGAGAGCACCTTGGCCACCCTCTCTGGGGGAGGGCGCGTGTTCTCCTGTCCCAGCAGGCTTTTTATTGGGTTTGTTTGTACAAGAATTCAGGTAAAGCTCATTACTCATTGCAGGGAAGTAAGGATCAAATAACAAGGAACTCTGAGAGCCCACTTTGAGTCAGGGTCAAAGAGCTGTAAAACTTTGAGGAACAAACTGACTTCCTCCTTGGACCCTTCTCATTCAATTGAGAGCATTCTAAACAAAGCAGGTTTCACAGGATTTTACATATTCTTTCTTAGGCCTGATCACCTGGGGAACCCGCCCTTTTCAGCACAGGGCTGCACCACCCTGTCATTGTTTCAGGCTTAGGTGGAGCAAGGGGAACTAAGGAAACCAAGAGATAAGGAGATTTTCTCACAGACCAGGAGCACTCAGGCTTTGTCAAAGCCAAGGGGTGAGGGTCCATCACCCCCTTTTGCCATAGCCCTCAAAGTCCTTCCTTGGGGGCCTCCCACGTGATCGTGCCTGTCTTAGGTCGTTCCCCCCTTGGGGAATCTTACCTGTCATTGGCTAACCGACCAAGCATTGGGGTCCAGACAGGATGAAGTAAAAGGAGCAGAAGCGGCGCTCCTGCCAGGGAGACAAGCTTTTGTCTCCTTTCTGGCTTATGGTTCCAAGGTCATTCCCTCAGCCTTAGCCTAGGCGGAGGTTACAGCTTCTGATACCAGGCAGGGCCGTTCCCAACACTCCACCCTCCATGGAGGATCAGCTGTGCAGGGGCAGGGTGGTGGTGCTCTGACTTGGTCTGTAGCTGTGCACGGGTGCACTGGTCCTAGCGTTTCCTGGGTCAGCCCCTTCCTGTGTTCTGCCCAGGGCCACCCAGGATGAGCTGCAAGCGGTCTGCAGATGGCTGCTGTTTGTGGTGGGCTTGGAGGTTTGGAGGTGAAGCCTAACTGGGATCTAAAGCTGGTTGCTGTAGTTTCTGGCCTGAGGCCATGTAGCCAGAGGTATGGGGGATAGGGACTTGCTGAGGCTGGTTGTTGTTTGTTTGAGAGGATTTAGGATGATGTGAAGCCTGAGCTCAGACTAGCCATTAAGAGGCACTACTTGGGAATCCAATAGTTCCTTTCACCGACTCAAACCCCACTGGTTTTTGCAGCCAGAAGTTATGGGGGTTTATCTTCCTGGCACTGGAACCCTGGGCTGGGGGGCCTGGTGTGGGGCCAGGACTCCTCACTCCTGAGATACCCTCCTGAATTTTTACCCACCACACCTTGGTGTGGGACCAGCCGGATCTGCTTCTCCGTGTCCGTCCTCCCAGTCTGGACGGATGTGGTTTCTCTAGCTCCGTAGTTGTCAGACGTCCGTTCAACTTGGTTTCTGGCAGTTCTGTGTGATATAGTTATTATGTAGTTTATTTGTGATTTTGACATGGTTGTTTGAGGAGGCGAGCCATATTTACCTGGTGCTCCATCTTGATCAGTTTTTATGCATCTTTGAGAAGTAGTTTATGCAAATTTATTGGATATGTATGTAAATTTCTTTCTTATTCCCACTTGATTTTCCCCAGTGATATTTTTAAAAATTTACTTTAATTTTACTTTTTAAATTAAATTAATTTTTAAAAAGATTTTATTTATTTATTTTTAGAGAGAGGGGATGGAGGGAGAAAAACATTGATTGTGAGTGAAACATCAATCAGTTGCCTCTTGCATGCCCCCAACCAGGGACCGGACCTGCAACCAAGGCAGGTGCCCTGACTGGGAATCAAACCAGTGACCTTTTGGTTCATAGGCTAACGCTCAATCTGCTGAGCCACACCAGCCAGGGCTAAATTTACTTTCAGAGAGAGGGGAAGGGAGGGAGAAAGAGAGGGAGAGAAACAGCAGTGTGTGAAAGATACATGGGTGGGTTACCTCTCACATGTCCCCAAATGGGGACCTGGCCTGCAACCCAGGCATGTGCCCTGACTGGGAATCAAACTGGTGACTTTCAGTTTGCAGGCTGGCACTCAATCCATAAAGCCACACCAACCAGGGCAGAGTGATGGCTTTAAAAAGCAGTTCTGATCATGCCATCACTTAGACTCTTTCAGTGGCTTTACCAACTCCTTACGCTTGTTTACCAGGCCTTTGCCTACCTCTCCAGTTTATCTTTATTTTTTCTAACTTTTTAAACAACCAGGAGCACAATAAAGAATAAAGAATATTCTTGAACTGTAGCTTATGGAACAAATTTTGGATGTGAATATTAAAATAGAACAAATTTAGCCCTGACTAGTGAGGCTCAATGGGTTGGTCCTCGTTCCACAAAGTGTAAGGTCACTGGTTGGATTCCCAGTCGGGCACGTGTCTGGGTTGTGGGTTTGGTCTTCCATTGGGACACGTGTGAGAGACAACTGACCTATGTTTCTCTCTCTCTCTCCAAAAATAAATAAAATCTTTTTAAAACAGAAAAATGTAAGTAGTTGTCTGCATAATTCAGCAACAGAACCTATAACTGGCACTTTCTGTTCTCCACTGAAAGTCTGCTCACTTTTTGAAATTCGTTTTAACTATATAAACAATATCGTATCAGTTCCAGTTGTACAACATAGTGATCAAATTTTCATGTGAGAGACATGTCCCTCAAAAGGGGCTCCCCAGTCACTTGACGATGTTCCACCCTTCTCACACGGCTAGTTCTCAGCCACAGCAGACACGACATGTTGGTTATTTCCAGGTGAAAGCCTTCGGGATCAGTGTTGCGACTCCGTTGCCGCGCTGGTAACAAAGAGGCCTCAGGGTTGACACATTCACAGCAAACCACCTGGACTCCAGAAGCGTCATCTGGCAGAAAGGTTTTTACGTGGGCGCAGCAACCTTGCCGTGTTAGTTCCACAGAGATGAAGTTCTTGTTTTAGTACTTTTTGGTGTATTTTATTACACCAACTGTTAAATGATGCATGCTCTTCTTTTTTTAATGGGTAATGGGAGTAGGTGTAATACTTCGTAATGCTATTTAGATACTAGTAGATACATTTTTTAAAGAAATGTGACAGTTTTTATTTTGTTTTATGCTGTATGATGCCTCTTACATGAGACACGTAAACTGGTCCAACGGGGAAGCTGCGTGTGGAATGCTGGTTACCAGAGGCCGAGGGAGGGCAGACGGGGAGGTGCTGCTCAAGGAGCGTGAAGTTTCAGTTCTGCAGGCGGAGAAGCTCAGAGACCTGCTTCGTGCGTCTACCTAACAACACTGTGTGGTACTCCTTACCATTTGTTAAGATAGCTTTTGTGTTGAGTGTTCTTACCACAATAAAAAAAACTGAGGGATAAAAGGCCATTTCAAGGACTAATTTAGTTTTTAGAGAGCCAGTGCATATCTGAAAACCCCTGAACGATGAATGTTACACTTGTGGGCATGTCCAGGGAAGGTGCGAATGTTTCCCTCCTTCCGTTTACCGTGGGCTTTTGTGCCCTCTCCCTCCCCGCCAGGCTTTCCATTTCCTGGCCCTACTCTCCAGGCACCGCAGGGGCTGCATGAATTAGGCTGGTCCTCCTGGACTCCTCTTCTCTCCTGCATTCCATCGGACTGTGTCTGACCTTCATTCTGTGTTTTCTTTTCTTTCTTTTTTTTTTTCAAAAAAAAATTTTTAATGTATTTTTAAATTTTATTTTAATTATTGTTCAAGTACAATTTTCTGTCTTTTATTCTGTGTTTTCTTAGCGTCTGTGTCACATGCTCAAAGTGCCTTCCTCTTCCTCAGATACGGGGGGTGAGGGTGGGGGGCGCACCCAAGCATATGCCCCAAAGCACCCCACTGCCGTCCCCTGCTGGAGCCTGTCTCTCCCGAGGGACAACAAGGGCTCGATCTTGTCTCCTGTTGCAGCCCAGCACCGAATGTGCGCAGTGAATGTGAGTGAACAACTGGATGTGGGTTTTTTTAAAGATTTATTTATTGATATGAGAGAGAGATGAAGGGGGAGGGAGAGATCAATTGTGGTGAGAGTGGACATTCTTATCTCGTTCCTGACCTTAAAGAAAAAGCTTTTAGCTTTTCACTGTTGAGCGTGATGTTAGTTGTGGGTTTACCATGTATGGCCTTTATTAGGTTAAGGTAGTTTCCTCTGTCCCCAGTTCAGTGAGGGTTTGTCATAATGGATATTGGCTTCTGTCACATGCTTGGTCTGCATTGATATGATCATATGATTTTATTCTTCATTTTATTTATGTAGTGTATCAAGTTATTGATCTGTGGATATTGAACCAACCTTACATCCTAGGAATAAATACCACTTGATCATGATATATGATCGTTTTAATGTATTGCCGAGTTCAGTTTGTAAGTATTTTGTTGAGGATTGTTATATTTATGTTCACAAAGGATATTGGCCTGTAAATTATTAAAAATATTTTTTATTTGTTTTTAGAGAGAGGGGAAGGGAGGGAGAAAGAAAGGGAGAGAAACATCGATGTGCGAGAGAAACATTGATCGGTTGCCCTCACATGCCCCCAGCCAGGCACTGGGCCCACGATCCGGCCATGTGCCCTGACCACGATTCCGGCCTGCACCCCTTCGCTGCTTTGGTTTGCAGGGGATGCCTAACCCACTGAGCTCTACCAGTCAGGCTATTTATTTATTTTTCAGAGAGAGGGGAAGGGAGGGACACAGAGAGGGAGAGAAACATTTATCCATTGCCTTGTACATGACCCCAACCAGGGACCTGGCCTGCAACTCAGGCATGTGCCCTGACTGGGAATCAAACCTGTGACTTTTTGGTTTGCAGGAGGACACCCAACTCACCAAGCCACACCAGTCAAGGCAAATTCTTATGTATTTACTTACTTACTTACTTACTTACTTATTTACTTATTTTTGTAGTATATTTCTCTGGTTTTGGTATCAGAGTAACACTGGCTTCATAGAATGAGTTTGGAAGCATTCCTTCCTCTTCTGTTTTTTGGAATAATTTAAGGGTAAGTAGTCTATAAATGTTTCATAGATTTCACCTGTGAAGCCATCTGATCTTGGACTTTTGTTTTTTGGGAGTTTTTTTGATGACTACTTCAATTTTATTGCTCATAATCAGTCTATTTAGATTTTCTATGTCTTTCTGGTTTAGTTTTGGAAGGTTGTATGCTTCTAGAAAATTATCCATTTCTTCTATTTTGTCCAATTTGTTGGCATATAATTGTTCGTAGTATTCTTTAATGATCCTTTGTATCGTTGCAGATTTGTTTATAATCAGTACAAATTTGGTTGTAATGTCTCCTCTTTCATTTTTGATGTTATTTATTTCGGCTCTTTCTTACAAGTTTAGCTTAAAGTTTGTCAGTTTTTATCTTTTCAAAGAAACGGCTCTTAGTTTCATCAATGTTTTCTTTTTCTTTTTTTATCATAATTTTGTTTATTACCCCTCTGATCTTCATTATTTTCTTCCTTCTTTTTACTTGGGGTTTCGTTTGTTCCTTTTCTAGTTCCTGTAGGTATAGATTGTTTATTCAGGATTTTTTAGTGTTCTTTTTTTTAAAGTATATTTTATTGATTATGCTGTTAACAATTGTCTGAATTGTTTTTCTCTTTGCCTCCCTCAGCCCAGTACCCCCTTTTCCTCCAGCAATTCACGCCCCCCCCCCTTAGTTCATGTCCATGTATCATGTGTGTAAGTTCTTTGGCTTCTCCCTTTCCTATACGATTCTTTCTATACACTATAGCATGTACTATACTATTCCTATACTCCTCTATTTTGTTACTCACAATTGTGCTTCTTGATCCCTGCACCATTTCTCCCGCCCTCCCCTCCCCCTTCCAGTTAATGACGCTCCAAATGATTCTCGTACCTATTATTCTGTTCCTGTTCCAGTTGTTTGCTTAGTTTATTTTTGTTTTTGTTTTTATTTTTTAGATTCACTTGATAGTTGTGAGTTTGTTGTCATTTTAATGTTCATAGTTTTGATCTTCTTTTTCTTAGATAAGTCCCTTTAACATTTCATAGAATAAGGGCTGGGTGATGATGAACTCCTTTAACTTGACCTTATCTGGGAAGCACTTTATCTACCCTTCCATTCTAAATGATAGCCTTGCTGGATAGAGTAATCTTGGATGGAGGTCCTTGCCTTTCATGACTTGGAATACTTCATTCCAGCCCCTTTTTGCCTGCAAGGTTTCTTTTGAGAAATCAGATGACAGTCTTATGGGAACTTGCAGGTAATCCTCTGCTTTTTTCTTGCTGCTTTTAAGATTCTCTCTTTATCTTTAACCCTTGGCATTTTAATTATGATGTGTTTTTGTGTGGTCCTCTTTGGGTCCAACTTGATTAGGACTCTCTGTGTTTCCTGGACTTGCATGTCTGTTTCCTTCACCAAATTAGGGAGATTTTCTTTCATTACTTTTACAAATAGGTTTCCAATTCCTTGCTCTTTCTCTTCTCCTTCTGGCACCCCTGTGATGCAAATGTTGCACCTCTCGCGGTTGTCCCAGAGGCTGCATATACTACCCTCATTTCGGGGGATTCCTTTTTCTTCCTGTAGTGATTGGTTGTTTTCTGCTTCCTTATGTTCCAAATCATTGATTTGATTCTCGACTTCACACACTGAACTGTTGTTTCTCTGTAAATTGTTCTTTATTTCAGTGAGTGAATCCTTAATTTCTGACGGGATCTTTTTTATGCTGCTGAGATCCTCACAAAGTTTCTTGAGCATCCTTCTTACCAGTGTTTTGAACTCTGCATCTGATAGATTGCTTATCTCCATTTCATTTAGCTCCTTTTTTTTTTTTGAGCTTTGTTCTGTACTTTCATTTGGGCCATGTTTCTTTGTCTTACTTTAGCAGCCTCCCTGTGTTTGTTCTTATGTATTAGGTAGAGCTGCTTTGACTCAGTGTCTTGGTAGTGTGCCCTATTGTAGTAGGTGTCCTATAGGGTCCAGTGGCACAGTCTTCCCTACCACCCAAGCTGGGTATTTGTGGTGCACCTTTGTGTGGGCTGAATACACCCTCCTCTTGTAGTTGAGCCTTGGTTGTTGTTGGCAGATCAATGGGAGGGATTTACCCAGACCAGTCAGCTGCAAGGATTGGCTGTGACCACTCACCACAAACCTCCACCCTCCATGGAGGATCAGCTGTGCAGGGGCAGGGTGGTGGTGCTCCAACATGCTCTGTAGCTGTCCACTGGGTGCGCTGACCCTGGGGTTTCCTGGGTGGTAGAGGCCGAGTTCAGCCCCCATCTATGTTTTGCCCAGGGCCACCTTGCCTGAGCTGTAAAGCAATCTGAGATGGCTGCTACTTGTGCTGGCCTTGGAAATTCCCAGGCAACGCCAAGCTGTGAAGCTAATCTGACTGCTGCTGGTACCCAGCCTGGAGCTTGCTGAGGCCAGCTGTTGCTTGTTTGAGAGAAGTTAGGAAGTTGTGAAGCAGAAATCAAGACCAGCCATTCATATGGAAAAGCAGTTTGGGTGGACCTGTAAATTGGGTGGGGCAGATACTCTGGAATCTCCAAAGAGGGCCAAATAGTGTTAGCCAGGTTGATGGAGTCTCAGATATGGCATCAGCCTGCCGGCTGCATGGCTCCACAAGGGGAGGGCTCAAAAAAGGGACAATGGCCTCTGCTTGCTCTGATGGCAGGCACTTCAGCCTCTCCCAATATGCCTCTGGTGCCCTTCAAGCTTCCACCCTGATGCTGGAGCTCAGAGGGAATGAGTCTGAGTAGGTGAGTCTGTGTGTGGGTTCTTTAAGAGAAATTGCTTAGGGCTCCAGAAGTTTCTTCCACTGGCTCAATCCCTGCTAGTTTTTGCAGCCAGAAGTTGTGGAGACTTACCTTCCTGCCACTGGGACCCTGGGCTAGGGGGCCAGGTGTGGGATTGTGACCCCTCATTCCTGAGATATCCCTCTCAAATTTTTATCCACAACACATGGGGAAGAGAACAGCCCATCACTGTCTGCGCCATCCTACCAGTCTCGATGGATGTGGTTTCTTTAATGCCATAGTTGTCAGACTTCCATTCAACTGGATTTCTGATGGTTCTGAGTGATGGTTCTATATTTTAGTTGTAATTTTTAAAAAGATTTTATCAGCCCTGGCTGGTGTAGCTCAGTGGATTGAGCGCGGGCTGCGAACCAGGCATCGTAGGTTCGATTCCCAGTCAGGGCACATGCCTAGGTTGCAGGCCGTGTCTCCCAGCAACCGCACATTGATGTTTCTCTCTCTCTCTCTCTCATTCCCTCCCTTCCCTCTCTAAAAAAAATAAATAAATAAAATTAAAAAAAAAAGATTTTATCTATCTATCTATCTATCTATCGAGAGGGGAAGGGCTGGGAGAAAGAGAGGGAGAGAAACATCAATATGTGGTTGCCTCTCATGCGCTCCCTCCTGGGGACCTGGCCCACAACCCAGGAATGTGTCCTGACTGGGAATCAAACTGGCGAACCTTTGGTTCGCAGGCCCGTGCTCAATCTACTGAGCTTCAGCAGCCAGGGCTTTAGTTGTAATTTTGTTGTGGTCGTGTGGAGAGGCCAGCCATGTCTGCTACACTGCCATCTTAACTGGCCCATATTTGGGAATTTTTGTTTGCTTTTTGGTGTAAACCTGTATAGCTATAAACCTCCCTTTTGCTATGTTCCATAAATTTTGGAAAGTTATGTTTTCATTTTCAGTGGTCTCAAGGTAGTTATTGATATCCTGTTTAGCAGCATGTTGCTCAGTTTCCACATATTTGTGTGTTTTCCAGTTTTCTTCTCGCTGTTGTTGATTCCTAGTTTCATGCCATTGTAGTTGCTTAAGATTCTTGATATGATTTGAATGTTCTGGAATTGACTGAGACTTGTTTTGTGGCATAATATGTGGTCTATCCTGGAGAATGTTCCATGTGCCCTTGAAAAAAGTGTGTATTGTGCAGTTTTTGGATGAAATGTTTTAAAATGTCTATTATGTCAATCTGGTATAATGTGAGACTTAAGGCCATTATTTCCTTTTTGATTTTCTGTCGGAATTACCTCTCCATTGATGTTAGTGGGTTATCAAAAGCTACTATTTTTGTACTACTGTGTATTTCCTCCCTTATGCCCATTAACACTTGCTTTGTGCATGAGGTGCTCCTGAATGGCTGCGCAGGTATTTGGTGACGGTTCTGTCCTCCTTGAATTGACCCTTTTATAGTTATGGAATGTCTTTTGCCTTCTTTGTCTTTTTTTTACATTCTTTGTTTTAAAGTCTATTTAGTCTGATATGAGCATTGCTACTCCAGCTTTCTTTTCATTTCTATTTGTACGAAATACCTTTTTCCATCCCTTCACTTTCAGTCTGTATGTGTCTGTGAATTTCAAGTGAGTCTCTGGCGAGCGGCACGTAGATAGGTCGTGGCTTTTAATCCACTCAGTCGTCCACTTTGTTTTTATTGGAGCATTGAATACATTTAAAGTCGTTATTGATAAGTAGTGCTTATTTGCTTTTTGGTGTTATTTTGGTTGTTTCTGTAGTTTCCCTGTATTCCTTTCTTCTCTTGATTGCTTCCCTTATGGTTTGCTGGTTTTCTTTATTCTTTTGTTTGCGTACCTTTCTCTTTATTTTTTGGTGTGCCTTTTGCAGGTTTTTGGTTTGTGGTTACCATGTAGTTTATGTATATTATTTTACATATATAGCTGTCTATTTTAAGCTTATAGGTATATCAGTTCTCATATATTCTAAAAGGACTACATTTTTACTCTTTCCCTCCACACTTTACATTTTGATGTCATGTTTTAGATCTTTTTGTTTTGTGTATTTTCTAACTACTTGCGGTTTTTGTTGAGGTTGGTACTTTTGTCTTTTGTCTATCTTAGTAGCTTTTTAAATGGTTGATTTGCTCTGTTTATTAAATATTTGCCTTTACCTGAAGATACTTTTCCTTTCTCATATTTCCTTGTTTGTGGTTTTGGTCTCTCCTTCTCTGCTTAAAGAAGACCCTTTAACACTTCTAATAAAGCTGGCTTAGTGATGATGAACTCCTCAAGTTTTGCTTGTCCAGGAAACTCTCTCTGTTTCCATTCTGAATGATAACCATGCCTGGCAAAGTGTCCTAGGTTGTAGGTTCCTTTACTCCTGCACTGAAGACATGTCCCGGGGCCCCCTTCTGGCCTGTGCGGTTCTGCTGGCTATCAGTGGATAGCTTTGTGGGGTTTCCTATGCATGTAACTTGTTTGCCTCTTGCTGCCTTTAAGATTGTCCCTTCATCTCTAACTTTTGCTGTTTTAATTATAATACATCCTGGTGTGGGTCTCTGTGAACTCGTTCTGTCTAGAACTCTGCTTCCTGGACCTGGCCGTCTGTTCCTTTCCCAGGTGAGGAAGGTTTGCTCCTTTCTCTCTTTCTTATCCTGGGAACCCTGCAATGTGAATGTTTGCGTGCTTGATATTTTCCCAGAGGTCCCTTAACCAATTCTCATTTTTTTAATTCTTTTTTTCTTTTTGCTGTTCTGATTGGTTGATTTCCACTAGTCTGGCTTCCAGGTTGCCGATCCAGGTTGATTACTTCTAATGTATTTTTCCTTTCAGTTATTGTATTCTTCAGGTCTGCTGGATTCTTTTCCTTTTTAAAAACGATAGATTTTATTTATTTATTTTTAGAGAGAGGGGAAAGGAAGGAGAAAGAGAGGGATGGAAACATTGATGTGAGAGAGAAACATCAATCGGCCACCTCTTGCATGTGCCCTGACAAGGAATTGAACCAGCAACATTTCACTTGTGGAACAACACCCAACCAACTGAGCCACACCAGGCAGGGCTGCTTGGTTCGTTATTACTCTTTCTCTTGCTGAAATTCTCCCTAAGTTCCTCTATTTTACTCTGAAGTCTGATGAGCGTCCTTATAACCACTTCTTTGAATTTTTTATCAGGTAAATTGTTTATTGTGTTTCATTAGGGTTTTTTTCTGGGATTTTTTCTTGTTCCATCACTTAAGAGATATTCCTTCATGTTCTCATTTTGTTTGACATTCTAATTCATATAATTAGACAAAATAGCTATCTTTTCCAGTTTGAAAAAGTGGCCTTATGTAGAAGCAACCTCTGTGTAGGCTGTGTGTGCTGGGTGGTTTTAACAGGCCTTAGAACCAGACAAGTGCTTCCAATACCCCAGGCACTGACCTGCCAGGCTAAAGCAGCTCCAGGTGGGGAGACCAGGTGCATGTGGTAATGCCCTGTCGGTCCTGCTTGCTCCCTTGGTGCAGAGCTGAAATGGGCTCTGGGTGATGCAGTTGGGAACACACTGCGGTGACCTTCCATGGAGGCCAGAGTACCTGGATAGAGCTCCTACCTGCGCTCTGGAGGTGGAGGGGATTGCACACAATGGCACTCTGACCCCAGAGAGTTCCCACAGATCTTGGAGGGCTTCCATGGTTCCTCAGCTCTCCTCTGTACAGTCTCACCCTGTCATTTGTTATGCAAAAGCTATTCAATCGCCCTCAGTTGTATCTCAGGAGGAATTGTTCTCTCTGTATGTGGGCATATACTTCAGTGCGCTTATGGGAGGGGCGAGTTCAGCGTCTTCCTAGGCCACTGCCATCTTCGACCTCTCATTCTTTCTTTAAAAAATCAACTACTTGCTCCCTGGCCAGCGTGGCTTGGTTGGTCGGAGTGTCGTCCTGTAGACGGAAAGGCTGGGGGTCCGACTCCCTGTTGGGGCACATGCCCAGGGTGCAGGTTCGACCCTGGTCAGCGCGCGCGCGAGGGCCTGGTTGCGGTCCTCTCTCCCGTCGCCCTCTCGCACTCCATCTCCCTTCCTCTCCAGAACCGATGCAAAATGTCCTTGGTGCAGATAAAGACAGAAAATGATTTAAAATCCTGGCTTTAAAAAAGAATAAATGAAGTAAACTACTTGCGAACATTGGGTTTTATTTGTTTATTTTTGGTAAAAAAAAAAAAAAAAACCTACTTGGGATGCTTGCACCTCACAGTTGCTCACAACGTAGCGCTGCCCGAACTGAAGCAACAGATTGGAGAACCCAGGTCCGTATTTATCAAGAGTACCTGCTAAAAATGATTTGGATTCAAATTTGAGGTAATGGTTGCTAATAATATTACTTTTGATACCTTTCAAAAACTCCCATGATTATCCATTTGTCTGTCGGGAGGAGTAGCGAATACAGTGGAATAGCAGTTGTTAGGGGTTCAAACTTCACGGCCAGACAGACCTGCTTTAGAATCCCCAAGCTGCCACACTAGCTTTGCGACCGTAGGCAGGTCACTTAACTTTTATAAGCCTCACTTTCTGCATATATACAATGGGAATAATGATAGTTCCCACCTCTGATGGTTACTGTGAAGGTGAAATAAGATAATTTATGTAAATCACTTAACTCTGTTATTTTGTGGAGACAGGTTAGAGCAGGGGTGTCAAGCTCATTTTCACTGGGGGCCACATCAGCCTCGCGGGTGCCTTCAAAGGACTGAATATAATGTCAGGACTGTATAAATGTAACTTCTCCCTAACAGTTAAGCGAGAGATCGGCACTGCCGTCCAGTAGAAACAAGGTGCCGGTCGGATAAAACAAGGTGGAGGGCCGGCTGGATTCACCCCCGGGCCTTGTGTTTGCCGCCCGTGGGTTAGAGACCGACATCCAGATTAGGATCATCTATCTCAAATGAGAAGAAGAGAAAGCTGGGAACCTGGGCCTGTTTTTCTCTGCTCATCTGGGAGTTCCCAGAGGGCAGGTCCACACCTGATGTCCCTTGTGCTCGTGGTGCCCAGCACCTGCAGATGGTCGGAATGTTTGTAAGAGACACTTAGACGCTCCAGGTTCTGTACTTGTCTTTAATGCGCAGCCTGGACAAAGAACAGCCATTGAACAAAGAACACAAGAACCAAAAACTTAAGCTAATTGCCAGATTGTCACTAGAGTCCTCTACCCATCTGCATGCAAGTCATGGGATTTCATAGGAATTAGGCGAAGTCTGCTCAAACAGCCAGTGTCTCCATTTCCATGGGACCAACAGAAGCAGAGCAAAAGAGGGCAGGACCCAGGAAGGGCGTGACTTTTGACTCAGGCTGCTCTCTCCACAGGCCGCGGAGAAGGGCCACATGGACATCTGCTCCCTCCTCCTGCAGCACAGCCCAGCCCTGAAGGCCGTCAGGGATCGGAAGGCTCGACTGGCATGTGACCTGCTGCCCTGCAACAGTGACCTGCGGGACCTGCTGGCCAGCTGAATCTCCGCCCTCCTGTCTCTGGCTGCCACGCGAGGACATGCAGGCTAGATCTCCAGGCCTCAGCTTTGGTCGGCATCCATGCTGCAGGCTGGGAACCATGGCCTGAAGACTCAGGAAGAGCCCAGTTTTGGCCACTGAAGTGAGGGAGTCGATTTGGGGGCTGCAAGTGCTTAAACGTGGGCAGATGATGCTGTTTTAAATTAATTCATGTGGGAACATCTACTCATTTGGAAAATGTAAAGTTATAGTCTTGCCTCATCCCATGCCAAAGTTTCAAGTAGGTTACAGACCTAAATTGAAAAACACGAAACTACATAAATATTAGAAGAAACCATGGAAGAAGATATAACAAATTAAAAGCTCCTGCCAGCCTAAGGACCTTGGTAAAAGCCACTTTACCTGTTCCCGTTTCCTCACCTGTAAGGCAAGAACGATTATAATGGGGCCCCTCTCAGCGCCACCAGAGGTCAGATGCCCAAGTAAACGGGGAACACTGGAGAGGATCTCCTGGCCCGCCGCGAGCTACATAGTAGAACACCCACTCCTCAAATCCTGATCAGCGTGTTTAATACCTTAATTTTGTTCATTTTAATAATCTGATAGATTTAAGAGTATTCTTTGTCTTATTTTGAATTGCTGAGTACTAATGAGATTGACACCTGTCTTTTATGAACTTCTGTCCATATCCTTTGCCCATTAAATTTTTCTCTTTTTTATTGACTCACAGGAGTTGTTTATGTATCTTGGATATTGATTGCATGTTTTATATGTATATATTTTTTCCTTTCATACTGTCATTTGTCTATGTCGGTATCTGTTCACAGAAACTGGCACAGCCACTGTAGACAGCAGTTTGGTCGTGTTCGCTAACATTTAAATGAACAGAGCCAATAATT